>PVMI01082099.1:0-17094 GCA_008528875.1 Aulacorthum solani
TTCTGCGAGCAGGCCTGCAGTGACGCCAACAAACCCGCGTAGGGGATGAAGCGAGTCTTTTCGTTCCGTCGCGTTGGCAGCCGTATGTGCGCGCGCTCGGCCGCGGCAGACCGACGGAGACCCGGAGATCGCGCGCGCTCGCGTACCGGTTCGTTCGGTTGGCAGCAAGTGGTGTGCACCCAGACCGACGAAGACGACGACGACCGGCTCGGCGCGCACGGCCGGGATGAGGAGCCGCAGCGGCGACGGCGGCGGCCAAACCGATTCGTCCGTGTTCGTTGCCCGTCGGGACGTCAGTCAGTGTACGTGCGGGACCGGTTGCCGAGCGGGTCGTTTTCGCGCTCTCGTGAGTTCGTGTATTTACGTGTGCGTTTCGACGAACATTTTTTGTTTTTTTTTCTTTCGAGAATCCATTTCGAGGTGTAGTTTTTTTTTTTAAGTTATTGTATTATCATCCATTCGTACGAATACCGCGGGTAAGTGCTGCAGTTTCTGCCTTTTGATAATAGTATACACTACTTCTAACACGAACCGGGGGCCGAGCTGACATTTGAGTATGTTATGATAAAAATAAAAAGCGCGTCCCCCCTCGTTTAACGACCCGAGCTATAAAGGTACACCCTATCGTTATATTTAAGTGTGTTTGTGTCGGCGAATATTATTCGAAACAAAATTCGATTATGGTACCGTATATTACATACCTGTATAATGTATATATATATATATATAGAAATCTCCGTATGGATGTATTATGTTATCTGTACATATTGTGTATTATGGGTACAGACATTGTTTCCAATGATTTCAATAAAAATATTTCATTTTTTATTAATTTTTTTCATAATGACAAGCATATTAATGATGATAAATGATAATAGTGTTTGAGGACGTCTCTACTCAATTATATTACCTATATGGCTATATTATGTTTATGTCCTAATATCCTATATAGTATATATACCATAATCATCGACATCAATCGTAGTTTTTTTTTTTTTTTTGATATGGAAAAGAAACTTTATTTTATAATATTGTAAAGTTTTTGAAAATCCACCCATGTATACGTATACTTACGTATTATAGGGTTACCAGATCCTATAGTTATTCGAAAAGAGAATTTTTTTTTTTTAAAGTACATAAATGTATAATTGCAATTATTAGTGGTACAGTTTTGTCTAAGTATCGTTTAATATTTTTACACCGATTTCGGGACTTTTAATTCATTGCGGTAAAATATGAAATTAGTAATATAGTAAAAGAAAATAGAAATAGTAAATTCTGCTATACATCTTAGAAATAGGAATCAAATATTCAAATTTAAAAGCTTGAAAAAGAGTAGGTACATTCTTCATAATATTACATAGGTACCTACCAAACTATATATACGAAAACCTACAACATGGTATTCGAATGTAAATCAATTATTTCTTTTGATAATGGGTTTAATCGTTTAGTGTTTTTTAATTCATTCGATTTGATTTGAATTATTTGAAATCCTGTGTGTATGTATATTGTTTAAGTATTTATATATTTTGGTATTTTATATCAATGTTCTCAATTTCCCCCATAGATAAGTAACAATATTTTCTATAGATTTGAATAGTACCAACTTTTGTTTGTTGAAAATGTTGATGTTGATGGATCGACTAACAGATGCATGGCGAATGAATAAATTAGAACTATTTAAAGTTAAAGTTAAGATAATGTTGATGGTAAATCTGAATGTATAAATAGTATATAGAAATCTTATTTACCGTAGGAGGTACTTACGTACCTTCTATTTTATCATTTTACCTGTTATTATATTTTTGTTTAACCTTTTACTGATTATAATTAAAAACTGTACTCTTGTTTTTAAGCATATTGTTTTTTGATACTTGGGTGAGTTCGTAATTTTATTATAAGACTTTAATTTATAGGTAAAGATTAATTGATTACATTTACCTATATTGTATAATATATTCAATATAGGTAAATGAGTGTAATATATTATATCGGTAGTTTATACTTATTAGTTATTAGGTAACGAATACCTAATATTTTAAATTATTCTCAAAAATATTAATAATTATTTTGTAGTACCTAGACGTATAATTTTAGAATTACTGCAAGGAGATAGTCTTAATTGTTTATGTGGAACAAATATATTTTTTTTAAATATATGGCGTAAATTATCTGATTCATTTCATAGAAATCGTATATTATTTTTTAAACTGTAATTATTATTTATTTATTTTTTTGTAGTAAAAAGAATAGCACGAACACATTTTTGTTAATCGATAACATTTGTATTAGTTTGTACACAATACCAGAATATATGTTTAGATAGTGATTTATTGTTTTTCGGTAATGGAGTACTCGAGTAGTAATTATTAGGTATATCTTTATGAGCTTGATACTGCAGTTAAAATTTATAAAAATAATTGACCAATTGGTAATTAGGTAAGCATTTTTGTATTGCTTTTCAAACGGTATGTATTATGTGGGTTAGGTATATGTATATATGTATGTATTGCATAATTAGCTCGATAATTAGTGAACTGCAAGTGACATATAAGTATAACATAATAATTAATAATAAATAACTCAACTGCATAAGTATATTTTACTGTATAGTGTAAATGTTGAACGCGTCTTTAACGAATATATTATACTTATATTTTTTTATTGATTTAAATTGATTTTTTTGATGTTTATACTTTTTAGTACAAAAAGCTTGGGTGAAACCTGTTGTGCCAAATAATAGCAGAAAAAAGTTTACTTTTAGGCAGCAGTTAAATTTATTTTTATTATCTTATGTGTAACACAACACTATTTCAGTAATTTTTTTGTTTAGTCATATGAAGTTGAAATGTTGACATAAGTAATTCGTTAATTTTTTGAAAAAAATACATTTTTTCCTCTAAAATGATTTTTGTTATTTCAGTCTTATTACAGTGATTTCACATAGTTACAGTACAACTAAAATTTAGTATGAAATAATTTCGTCTACCCAGTATTTTTTCATATCATTTACAAACTGGATATATTAGTTAGGTATTTTAAGTTTTTTTGTATGATGTCAAAGGCTTTTGATCTCAAAATATTGAAATCATTAAACGTTCGTCAGTTTTAATTAAGATACATATACTACGAGTAAATGAGACTACCGGTACTTATGTACCTTATTCTTAAACATCAATCATAATATTTAATCTGAGCATTCAATTTACATAAAATTCTATCTCATTATATTTAGTTATAACGTTATACGGCTAATAATTCTAGTAGACAGTGTTCATGAAATCAATTTTATTATTTTAAATAATTGTTTGGTTGTTATCATGTTATAATGGATATTAATTATGCTATTAACTATACAGCGTATATTTAGTATACATATTATAGCTGCGTATGATGTAATATTGAAGTAGGTATTAGTGGTTGCGGATCACTTCAAAAAAGTGCACGTGACACTATAATAGGTACTGTGGTGGGGATGGTTGTTCAAATATGCAATCTATAAGCTATTATGACATAGAAGTTCCTACTCACTTTGAAGGATGAATGTAAATTTGTTGTGTATACAAAATTATTCTACAATAATGAAAAAAAAATGTATTTTTGTGTTTGTAATCCTGATACGAATAGATGTTTCATAACTTTTTCACTTATTGTAAAATATATTTCTCTTTTCATNNTCATGGCCTTAAGATCTTTACAAATCATAATGCTCGTTTTTAACGATGTTATAGCCAATCAATTCAATTTTTCCTAGAACTTTCCGAATAACCTATTTTTTATAGGTTGACTTATTTTATTCAATATTTTATCGATATAATATTATAATGTATATTTTATGTATGTTATGGTTTTTTTAAACAAAATTCGTTAAATGTAATAAATCGTGTTATAGTTTACTGAGTAGCATAAGATATAATAATTAGAATACCCTTTGAATTTGAACATAATATCATATAGAGCAAAAATATGCTATTGATCTATGAAGATCATTATGTCATAATCCCGTTAAATTAAAAAGGTAGTTAACTAAATTTTTATTTGTTGAAGAAAAATATTTGAATAATAGTTTATTTTTTAGTATAAACACTATCTACCTTAGATCAAATATCATTCAAATTGAACGAGTAATTTGTATTTACTAAAAATGACAGTTAAATAATACGAATTCAATATCTTAAGTTTATTTTCTATATAATATGTAAGATAACATTTTTGTTTGCAAAGTAAAAATATCTTGAAAAATATGTATACTATGTTGTTTCTCACAAGTGATTTCTATGTCAATTTATTAAAAAAATTATAATTTTAGTTATTTAAACTTTTTGCCATTAGGTAGGTACTTATATTAATATTTGTCACACAGTGCAATTTTCAAAATATCTAGACTAATTTTAAGTTCAATTTTTATTTTTATTTATACCACAATCTTATTCACACCGTTCTAAGGTTCACTATGGTATTAACTTATAGGCAAATAATATTAGTTTATAGTGCTAACTACTTATATTACAAGCGAATATTAGCTCAACATATATTTTACCGTATTACTAATTAGTGATTACTGTATAAGTATATTATAGTAATATTATATAGTACCTAGTATACTACTTGTGTGATGAAATAGAAAAATAAATTACTGAATAGGTAGTTAGGTACTACCCATATTAATATAAATAAGTTTAAAAATATTTTTAGGAATAGATGATAAGTGCTTCATTTTTGCAATCATTTTTCTTATGCAATGATTTATTTTCGAATTCAAATTTAACAAGTCCGTTACAGTGATGTGGTATACTCAAAACCTACTATACAGCAGATTATCAGTTTATTTTTATTAGCATAGTGGACACTAGTGTTATTAATACGGCTTTAGATTTAAGTTTTGTTTTAAAGAGTATTATTTCTAATATCAGCAATTTCATGACACAGTCTCTACGCGAGAACCGAATGTATATAGACCGCAATGATGGTGAATCGATTATAATTATTATATTGAAGTGTATAGTTTCGTTTACAGTTGAAAAGAGTTTACAATAAACACGTATTCTAAATATAGCCGTAGGGATGAAATTGAGGAATCTAACAGTATATATTGAGTATTATTGGTTCTTGAGTTTATTGGCTTGTATAGGAAGCTTGGTATGATGTCTGAGTGTACTACACGTCGTAAAACGCGCATATCCATACGTATTCCTTCTTAAAAAAGAACTATTTTAAAAGATAATTTTTTTACGTTTCGTTCTAAACTTAAAATATTTTTTGTGAAAAAAATTAACTCATTAAAATTGCCTTGGTCAGTATTAATATTTTTGGTACTTAAATAATTTAAATGTATTTTTTTCTGTATTTGAATATAGGTATATTATGTGATAGGGTATGTGTAAATATATACAAACTATCATTTTTAGTTTAGTATCACATTCCATAATCAATATCATTTTCTATTTTTAAATGTTATTTTCGTACTAAATCTAAACTAGTTTATTCCCAAAAATCTTGATGCCTGCATTTTAGACTGGTAATTATATACGAATACTGACTTCGTTATTTAACTATCGTAAATATTCGCAAATAAAATTACATTATTTCATAGTTTAAAATATATTTAACATATTTATAATTGAAAGGTAATTTTTTTTTTAAGCAAAGCGTTTTAAATATTAAACTATGACGGTTTTTGCAACGGTTGAACGTAATCAGACTTAATTTGATTTAAATTTTAAATTTTAAACATGCAAAAAGAATGTTTTCAATTCCAAAAATAGTTTATTTTATAATTATAATTAGGTTCTTTAAAAACATTTGTATGAATTGTAAATTATAAATTACGAAATTACAAAACTATTCGTATCTATACATAATATATATAAATATATGGGTACACACATTCATACATCATACTATACAAGGTATGTATAACGATAATGGCCTGTAAAATGTAGCATTTTTATTGGATAAGTAGTACCAACTAATAATATTCGTATGAAGGTATTACAATACCTATGTATAATTATGTCAGATACTACAACAAGATTTTGTTCAAGTTACCTGAATCAATTTATTTTATAGTATTACTTACATTAGTTATGCAGTAAGTTATTTTATAAATTAATTAAATTTAACTAAAACTGAATTGTACAGTCTTATTTTTTATTTGAAAGTGATAGCCTTACTATAGTGTACTGATGCATAAAAGTCATATTTAAGTAAATATAACAGCCTCGAAATCAATTAGTTGCACATATTTACTAGGCTTGTCAAAAAGATTTTTTTTTGCAAATAGCTATTATCCCTCGAAATGGGTGGACAGTAAATTATTAAATGCTTATTTGCTTGGACCAGTTTTACAAATTATGTATATGATTGTAGATAAATATTAATTAGTATAATTACTATTTTTTTTTCAAATCCGATTGCGCCTGTGACCTGTATCTTCCAAACCCATTATTGTAGACACGAAGCTAAAGAACAAAAAAACTACTTGTTCAAATTTTGATTTTGATACGACATAATGTTCAGAAAAATTATCAGCTGAATATAATTTATAGCAGAAAATCCCGTTTTCTCAGGTGGGTTCTCATTTTATAATTAGAAGTTTGTATCTCCACAGAACACTTCTTAAGTAGTGCAGCAAATTTTAAGAATTTAAAAATATGGTCATTAAGAATCTTTAAAAATTCGAAAAATCAGATTTTAAATAACCGCATTATTTAAGAAAAAGGGTGTTTGTATGCTTGGGAAATCACCCTGTACAGGAATCTAAAATATATATATAAAAAAAACTTTATTTTTTTTCTTTTAAGTTGTTCATGAATATTTTTATTTTAAGTATTAGGTGAACGATGTATGTTGTTATATATGGGTACTTAAAGTAGTTGGATTCATTCATAAATATGTCGGATGGGAATTATTAAAAAATACGTGTCTCAGTAATGCTGCTATATTGCTTATGCATATTGTATAATAATCATGTCTTTTGTCGAGTAAGCCTCCATCATAATTTAAGACTGAATGGGGTCAATGTCGGACGTCGGATAACTCGTGTTAACTGAATGTAAACAACCGTGCTTAATAAGAGAAAATTAAGACGGAGGAAATGGGTAATACTCACGTACGATGAATTACTTACTGTTACTATCAAACTATCTGGTTGGGAATTTATTATTATGTATTAGTTTTCTATACAGTATTTCAATAATATTATGCACGGTTTATTTACAAGATGATAATAGAATAAAACAGTTTTTTAAATAGAGGTATGAGTAAAATTTTGAATCAAATAAATCAAAGGACCATACATTAGAATATTTTAGGATATGTTCCTTTGAATGAACCACGCGTCATCTGCTTAAAATAATTCATTTTGTAAAAATATGATTTATAAGGCTATATTTTTACAGAAAATCATGCGTCTTATTATTGTTGCCAAAACGTGTACAACCATATTCAATTTCAATGGCAACAGTCAACAGCTATAATATGTTAAAATACAAACTTGTCCAATTATACGGTATTGTTCGGAGACATATTACAATAGACCAATAATATAAGGTCATTTTGATTTTTTTTGCGATTTCCTTAGATACGTTTTCTGAATACACGTAAACTACTAACCTTGTTTAGGATGTTTCAATAAAGTTGATGGGAAGTCTAGTCACATTGTCACAGATATCTGTAGTCATCACTTTTTTTGAAAACAGCGTGATTCATTTAGAAAACTCCCAATATATGGTTTGTATAGCACTGTGCATATGTTCAAGATTAGGCTATAACACAGATATCCCGTAATCCTCCTGGAGTATTCGAAATTCAGTGTTGGATCAGTGTCTAACCCGGGGTTTGGAGTTTGGACCAAATAAATTAATAAATAAATTAACATATGAAACATATTTGATAAAACAATTTATTCGTGGAATTTACCCAATACCTAATGCAAATCATAATGAAAATATTTTTAATATTAAAGTTTTTGGTATAGAGAGTTCAAATTATTTATAAGTAAATTTATAAGTATTTTGTCATAGGCACCTAATCAATACTGTTACGTGACAAATAACCTAAAAAATAAACTTGTTGAATACGTATTTCAATATTATTTTTATAACTACTGAAGTCGTCACTGGAAGTTTGTTTATAGTTAAAATATGCTTATAATATTAATTTTAATTAATTTTTATCTGTATTACAACAAATTCTTTTAATTAAATATTAAGCTGTTTAGTAAACTCATAAAATAAAAATACTTTCATAAAGTAGGTATAGCGTACTCCTATAATTTAATATCATTATACGTTTTGTATTTAAATTGAATATCTTACTAATAATTACCTATAACCGAGTATCACATTTTACTCTAAGGCTATGAAAGCGAACCGTTTTTTAAGGGGTCGGATTTAGGGAATATTCTATATATATCGTGAGTGATGTGTGACTGATCGTTGGTGTGCATGAGTTCCCCGAACTGCTCTATGTAATTAAAGATAAGCTATGGATAAAATTCTTGGAATCCGTAACGTTCATACACGCAGTCAAACGTCACTATATTTCCGATCATCAAAGTTCAACATGAACGTCTCAAAAAGCAAATGAAAAATTCACCCATTACCAAAACCCCAATTATTTTAATTTTGTAAACATGTTTGAATTGCTTATTCTCTTTTCTACATAAGTTAAGAAATGGATTTTCTATTTTTTGTATTGTTTAGTTAATATAGTACCAAAATAATTTTATTTTTATTTTAAAATTAACTTTTACTTGAGTGACTAATATAACTAATATTTTTTAAAGCATTGAAAATTGAATCTTTAGTTGGTTTATAATTTTAAAATTTCGTTACTATCAAGTTTTTTTTTGTGTATATATATGATTTTATCTAATGTAAAGATTTTATTAAATTTATTTATTTATTAAATTTATTATAAATGTAAGTACTTAAATTTTTATAAAAACTGCACGTGTTGCATGCGATAGTGCATCATCGTAATTTTTCTTAAAAATATTCTCAACAATATTTTAGTTTTTCAGTTTTTCGAAGACAATATTATAATAGATTATGAATATTACGATGTTAATGTTTATTCATGTTTTCGTCATATTGTGTTGAGCACAAATGCACAATTTAAATTAAAGTAATTAATTATTGTATATCAGGAATAATTTTTATAGCAAACTCATAACTACTTAAAGCGTGTACCTTATAGTTTAAAGTAAAGAATTAATAATGAATACTTATACATCAATATTTTTTCGAGAAAAACATTGGATTAAGACCGATGGTTCAATTATTATTTTATGACAATTTATACATTTTTATTCCTTTTTATTTTCACATTCTTCAGTAATCAAATTTTAAATAAGTGTATTTGGACTTAGTTGGAAAATAATGAGTTTAGTATAGTTAAACGTATATAATTTTATTATATACGTTGGCAAAATTAAATTTACTATTTAGATAATTTAAAATTACCATCTAAATTTACTTTTTGTTACAGATGATATTAGGTAATATTTTATATTGAAACAATGGTCATGTAATTTTAATAAATATGTATAAGATAATGTTGTAACAAATAACACTTTTAATTGAAAATAGGCTGAAGTGTTGTAAAATAATTAAATAATTTAGGAAATTTAGTTAAAAGTGTTTTAATAATGAACTAAAATTATAGTATAAAATTCGATTCTCGATTTGAAGTTTTCATTTTTTTGAACTGTTATAATATTGTACGTTATACTATATAATATAGTATTATACATTATACATATTAAATATACTTCGTAATAACTAATAACCCTCTGGGAAATTACTGCAGAAACATATGTCGACTATATCATGGTATTGTTCACATAGGTACATTACCTACACATATAAATGTATAATATTATCGTCTGTGAAGAAAATTACAATGAATACAATATATTGTCTAATAAGACTATTAAATTAAGTACGTATTGGTGTTCTATTGAAATTGTCATTTTTTATTCATTAATTTTTATGTTATTATGTTGTAGAAATTTGTTTTTCCAACTTTTTCATAATATTAAATCATGTGGATTTATTATAATCAACTTTGTTTATTATTAAAAATATATTTGTGTACGCTTTGTTATTCGTTCTAGACATGGGCTTGTTGAATATACATCCTGATGTTCATATTAATTAGGTAATTAATTCTAAGTGCCATCATGGACGCCCATTAGTCTCGTTATAATGTTTTTTTAACACGAACAATTAAAAAGTCTTAATGTTTAATATTTTAAGGTTTAAGTAACAAAAATGTTATGTTCTAACTAAAAAAAAGGGAAAAAAGGAATTTATAGATTTTACTTAAATAGTTAGGTAAATCAATGTTCTGGATTTTAGTTTATCTAACCTATATTTTTTTTTTTATTAGCTTTTAGTCAAAGACTATTATAGCTCGACAGTTAAATAATTTTAATAAAATATTAAATAATTCTTAAAATAAACTTACACCATATCAAAAATGATAAGATAAATCTAACCTATATATACTTATAGTGAGGAAGTGGGGGCGGAATGGGACCCATTCGGTCCACTATCAATGAAACAAAAAAATCGACCCTATTCTATTACCACCTACATTTTTAGAACTTTATTTTTGACTTTTGGTTACTTACCAATCCCTATAATAAACAGGCTATAATTGTTTTTAAAATTCAAATTTATTAGACGTTACATTAATTTTTTGTTATTTAAATTGTACTTAAAATCATAAATCATAGATAAAATCTAGAGTATAAACGTGATAGATAGATAATGGATGATTTTTCTTTAGGTACATAATAATTTAAGGAATAATTAATTGCTAAGTAGGTAACTTAAAGTAGACTTATTTACAACTATTTATTTAGCTGTACTTGAAGTGACCGATCTTATGATGATTGTATTTGATTATTGTTTCATTGGTAATTTCCATATTTTGATTACATATCTTATGTTCAAGTTGTAACAAACTATTTCGCATTCTAATGCAATACTTAGATTTTTTTATGTACTTCGATGTATTAAAATCAAATTTTGATTGAGTAGTTTAATGCCTATGAGTTATAAGGAAGGTTAATATTTTACGATGCCTTAAAAACAACAACAAATCCTTAAAAATTGCGAAAATGCCCTTAAACAATGCAATATCACAGTAATAATATCCTAAAACATGATCAAATATGACCAAAAAATTATTTTAGCAATTATTCTTGAGCAAACAAAATTAAGAACTTTTCTAAATAAACTCGATTACGATGTAATATCAACTGACCTATTAGTTGTTACTATTTTGAGTCTCGGACTCATAATAATAGTAAGCCGTTAAACTGCAGATAGATAAAGACGTTATCGAAGTATCGAAATCATAAATTCAATCGACAAATTATGAACAAAATTGTTTTAATTACCATTTAAGTTTAATCTAAAAATGTTTGTCGTGTATAAATTCGCATTAAAAAATAACAAAATTACCTAACAGTTATAGTAATATTATTGCTAAAAAAACGCCAAAATTGATGGAAAATGCAAAATAAAAGATTAAGTTTCAATTCGTTGATGTATAAAACAGATGGTACTTTAAAGCATTGCTGGGAATTTCCCAAAAAATAATGCATTTTGCATTAAAATACAGACCCTATAGTTATAACTTATAATAATTTAATGTTAAGTTGAGCGGAGTGGATCATGTTGGTCTACTACCAAGGTTTTCAAATATAAGAGGTCTTAAAAACATCGCCAACAATAATAATATTATACTAGGTGGATTATTTTGTACTACCCATATCATTGCACAGTAGCGCAGTGACCCATTCCGCCCCAACGAGGAAGTTATATTTTGAAACGTAAAAGTGATATTTTAAACAAAAATAAATTAAAGTGTTCGAGCTTCTAAACACTATACAGATTTGATGAAAAAATACATAATATAAGTATTTATATATTATAAATATATAGGCTATTTGTTTCTGGATTATTAATTAATTTTTATGTATTTTGTTGATCATTAAAATATATAATTAATATATAAATGTTGAATCTTTAATACAATACTTTTATGTAGTATATGGATGATATTATTAAATGTTGTGATCGAAACGTTTGAGCTATTTGGTTTCATGACTGTATTTAACCCTGTATATTTAATATAGGTAAAAAAATAAAATACACTTTTATTATTGTTTTATTGAATTTTAATTTTAAATATTTTGGGATACAATATAATTTTCATTGTTCTAACTATAATAATATTCATAACTATTTTTGCCTATTATGCAGTATATTATATCGCATACGGATTATATGGATTATGTCATGTGATAAACTACATAATAAACAAAGATAGTTTATAATTATCGTTAACAAAACAAAACAAAAAAAACATTTAGTTTAAACACAAACATCAGAAAAAATTCGGTAGTGATATTCGTATATCGAGTACATCAAACCATGTACTATTATTAAAGGTAGGCTATACATATAGTCATCGATCAGTTATTTGTGCATTGTGCTATACACGTGGTTTCTAGTAAACGTAATCGACCTTTTCAACGGTGTCGAGACATTACAGAAAGTTGATTTACGACCCACCCCTATATACTCCGTGACGTCGATTAAAAAACACAGAGTGTCCTGCACTCTGGAGTATATAATACCTTTATGTAGATCGAACAAACTATATCTTATTTTAAGACAAAAACTATTTTAGATATTCTTTTATTCCAAACCTAAACCAACTTATTGCATTTACCTACACATATTTATTATGCTGTCAAAATGTTGTTTCTTCCCTAGACAGATGGTCAATATTTATTAAACTATTTCTATGAACGCCTTACAGTACCTACATCTAAACATAGGCGACAATCGTTATGTGTAAAATATTAATAACCCCGTTCTTCCGACAGGCGACATTGGAACAGCTTGTTTCATTAGTGACGTCAAGTACAAACAATACCATATAACACATGTAACGCACACTTATCATTGTTACTTTTTATCATCTAGAGTTGACGGTATTGAAAATGGGTACTGGTATGGTGGTATTAGAATATCGGTACTGGTATGGAACAATATACCATAATAACAATACATACCGGAAAACACTGTAATACCAGCACAATAGCACATATTGGAAAGCCATAATACTGGAATACCAAAAAATCTTGATATAGGGCAGTATTAAAATTTTACACCACGGTATTGCGATATTAGAACTGATTCATATTATATATTATATTATAATCGCAAAAAATTGTCAACCCTATTATAAGGGGTAAATGAATACCGACCATTTCTAAGCAGTTCAACGTATAGGCAATTTTCTATGTGTGTGTATGAGAGTCGTGTAAATGTGTGCGTAGTAAGTGATCATAATAATATTGTGTTAGTGACTGTGTATAAAATAAATAGCAGAGCACGAGCACGTACATGTCAATAACTCAGCTAATTGCACGCTAATTACAAATGTGAAATTTAGTGAAACACTAAAACTTAGTTTCGTATTTCCAATAATATAGCAATTTGGGTGAAATTTTTGTATGAACACTTATTTTGCAAATTGAATAGAAGAAGTTTATCTATGCCTGGATATAAGTTGATTTACGATATTTTGTTAAATATCCCAATATTTAGCTCTAAAACTTGTGGTATTTTACGTTTTGAACTTGAATTATTGAGTTTAGGAATCAAAACGTCGAAAATTTACTTATATACAGGCACAGATGAACTTTTTTTCTTCAATATTGATAATATAGCTGCTTTTATTCTCAAACCACTCACTAAGCCGTATTATTGGAAATACAAAAATTAATTTTCATGGAAAATTTGTCCATACTATTCGTACCCCTATTAATTAATATTATTAATTATTATGGTCATTAAAGCGGGTTTCCCCTACATACGTTCTCGTAAATTCTTTGCTGTGATTGGTTGGTTAGGTTGGGTTACCATGATAATACGATTAACTATAATGTTACCGTGTTGTTGGACATAGCTGAAAATTGTTTGTGTATACCTACATAGCACACGCGTATAGAGGAAACCCGTCTTTATGTTTATTTTATGTTTTCGACCCCATAATATCATGCTAATCAGATGTAAAATGTCGATTTTCAGGTCCCGTGAAGTTATCATCCGCTACGGAGCATAATAATTAACAAACAATTTACTGTTGAAACTTCGTTCAGTCCCGGGAAGTGCGAACTGCTGAAATATTATAATGGGTCCTACGGTATCGGCGACTACGGCCGCGTTGGCGGAATCGTCGGACGGTGACCACAGTTCCAAAAAAAAGGGCATACGGAGGCTGTTGACGCCTGCTATATTCACGGGCGGCGATCACAAGAACAAGCAGGTGGCGGCAGCTTCGGCGTCGTCGGTAGTGGCCGTGGACGTCGGTAACGCGGCCGCGGTTCATAACAACCAACAACACCGGCCACTCGGCAACAACAGACCACCCAGCACCAACAACCACAAGACCATTATCGAGACGGCGTTCGTCAATAGCAACGGCAACGGTAACTCTGCCGGAAACGTGGCATACCGGTTGCAGCAACAGCAACAGCAACTGCAGCGGTTTCGATACGCTCAAGGGGTCGACCGGCACGCTGTTGACGTGACCGACTTCCGGTCCCGGAGTGTCAGTCCCGGATCGTTCGACCGGGACGTTAACGCCAATTACGGAAGCGTCGAACGTCGGACGGACAGCCCTTGTTCGCTGCTGTCATCGTCGTCGACGTCGTCGCTGCTACCCTCGCCGTCGGGCAGGCGGTCCGCTCCCATAATACCTTACTCGCAGTATTACAACAACAGGAACGGCGGCGGCGGCGGTCAGCAGCAGCAGCAGCAGCAAAGGATGTTGCTCATGCCCGTTGGCGCACAGGTCAAGATCACGGCGCCACCGTCGTCGAACACCGCGGTATACGCGTCCGCCATACGCCAACATCGATTGCAACAGCAGCAGCAACCACAGCAACGGCAGCAACAGCACCAACAACAGGCCATCTACGGCAATGTGGTGGCCGGCGCCACGGGCCCGTTCGTCCGGGGGTCCCCGCACCGGGCCACCATCGGCTGCGTCCGGGAATCAACGGGCCGACAGTCCACCATTTATGAGACTGAAGAGGACGTTGTCGTGGCCGGTGAGAAGAGGTTTCAGCCGATTTTCAAGAGGGGCGCCCTGCAAGAGCCCTCCGCCGACCCGTCAGTTGCGGCCGTCGGACAGGCGTCGTCACAGTCGCCGTCGTCCGGCTGCAGCCCGAAGAGAGTGAGTTTCTCGCCGGATCCGTCCGAACCACCCGCGTACTGGCCCACCAAGAAGGGCCTGTCCCCGCAACCACCCACCCGCCAACGGTCGACCGACTCGACGGTGGCCGCGGAACGGCCACTACCGCTCGTGCCCAAAAGGAGTCCGTCCACGTCGGCCATTTACGGCACGTTGCAGCAGCGTGGTGGCCAACAGCGACTGACCCAGCAGCAGCAGCAGCAGCAGCAACAACCGCCGCAGCCAAACCGATGGTGGCCACCGCCTTCGCCGTCTCCGCTGCACCAGCACTACCAACAGTCCGGCAGCGAGTCCGGTAGCGAGGCCGGTGAGGTGCAACGAATACTCAATGCCAAGAACGGTCATCGGCTGGTCATCGGTAAGTGCTTTGGTATCCGATTACACTATAATGTTATTAATTGTTATATATTATTATCTATGCCGACCACTAACGCGTTTTGACATGTTTTCGCAATAAACACGTGGTAATTACGCTCACCGAGGTATATTATGCGTAAATTATTATAATGTTATCTTAATAGTAGGTAAAGTCCCCCCGCAGGTGTTGATTTACATAATGCACGCTAACTACCCCGCACGCGAGTTGCTGTCCCCGTCGTCGCTTATATAACTTTTTATTTATTTTTTATTACGACCGGCTTCGTTGACATAATACATATTTTTATGATATTATCACATCATATGGTGCAGCATAATTGCCGCACTTATACCTTTTTTGTCTAAAAAACTTTTTATTTACCTTGTATATGTATTAAAATAACTAAGATTACTAGTAACCGTACTCTTTAGGAAAATTTATACACTATATTGCACTTTATTTCAAACTTAACTGGAAAAAGTACCATAAAATACTTTCTTTTTGTTTGAACGAAAGATAATCAAGATGATATACTTTTCACACCCTCTTAAAAGTAAACCTAGTGGGTCTTTGGCTATATAGACCTCAGACCTATACAACTGAATGTAAATCAAACCGGATAACTAACTAATCTCAATAGTGGTGTCCATAAAACCGAAACTAAGAGAAAACAAATTTCTTTAAAAGAAAAAATGAAGATTCTGTTTGTTAAGTACCTTTATAGTTTTCCTAGTGGTTTCCGCTTACCCTCATTCACGGGCGAGCTTTCAAAATAGGTGTTTAAAACTCTGATTTCAAAAAGGTCATACATAGCTCGACAAGGCTTAACTTGGATTATATGAATCTAGATACCTGCTACAATATGCAAATTCGATAAATTCAAATAAAACACTAACGACGTTCCTAAATATGTTTGAATAGCTGTCTATCGCTAGTAGCAACATATGAAAATACTGTATAAATGGCGTAATGTGTGCGTTTCTACTTGACGTATCGTCGCGTCCTCTACTAATCTTATAATGTGTATAAATCCTCGAAAACGTACTACTCGTTTCATTTTGCCGGAAATGATGGGTTTCTTAAACATATACTTACTAGATTTTTTCACTGGAATTTCGATTCACTGTATTACAATTATTAATGCACAATCGTGGTCGATGATTGAAATGACACGCACAGGTTAAATGCCACCGACCATCGGATATCTATAGCTATATACTCAACTATTTAGTCAACTCCTAGAGTTCTATTAACAAAATTAATATATTCCTATTATGTTTGTTTGTTTTTTACATTATTATTGTAGTATTGTAGTAGGAGGCCTGCCTCCACGACCGCGATGTACCTATTTTAATAGTTGCACATACATTTATAGTGTATATATTATATTGTATAATATAGGTTTTGCGAAATCCATTTAAATTTTGATAAAATAGCCCCGTGAT
>PVMI01082147.1:0-14196 GCA_008528875.1 Aulacorthum solani
TATCTGCAGTAATAAAATGCTATTGGTCGTTTTATGACGTCTATTTTACAGCCAGGTTGAATATTATGGGTGAAATAATCATGCTTAATTTCTTACGTGATTGGAAGGTATTGTTGTTGCAATTTTTTTTTCGATGGTATCTGTTTTTGGTGTTTTATAGAATAATTGAATAACAGTCACTGTTGTTTTAGATTCTATAGAGCGTCATATTCTTGAAATACTATAGATAAACAAATGTCAAAGAATATGACATTATGTATATTACCATCATTGGGTATATCCATTTATATGTATTCTTTACTCAATGATATTACACGAACGTGTTTAAATGACATTCGCATATACGACGTTATTTTATGCACATAATATTATAATGTACAGTGCGTTGCATATTCTTCGAATTTTGAGTATAGGACCCTCGGGTGAAACGAATGTATTATTGGTTCTCTGCAGCAGTGTGCACCAATTCAACTAGCTGTGATGCGTTTTTATTCACGATCACTTTTTAAATTAGAAATATAACTCGTATTGTTTCAAATATGTTTAGTAAAGCATACAAAAAGTATATGATATGCAAACAATTTTGAATTTACTCCTTGTAATAGAAAGAAACTTTTAAAATCGATATTTTGAATGATAAATGCAGTATATAGATGTGTACCTAATTGGCTAGGTATAAACATATTACATTATATAAGCATCAATTAATTTACTCATTTATTTTTTAAGAAACACGAATGTCTCAAATACAAACTACGTAGATGGCTGATGGATGAATGCAATCACAAAGACATATGATTCATGATGTATTTCAAAAGATATATTTAGTAATTCATTTCTCAACCAACTAAGCCTCTTATAGTTTCAAATTACTGATTAGATACATTGATACTCGATAGAAACTTATTAGTAAATTAGTTATGACTTATGGCACCAGTGTTGAATATATTATAGAATCATACATGTTTTGTACTTTAATGAGAGCTTTAACAAAAGTCTGATAATATTATCTCAGATACAACTAATATTTAACTTATATTCTTCACCCTTACCTACACATTTATGCAAAAAATATTTAAATTATTACCAAACTTGTTATAGTTTTATCATATCATAGTATATATAACCTGCAAAGCACTATATAAAATCAATGAATTAAAATAATTTGGTACATCGTCAATTTCAAAATTTTTAGTTTATTATAGTTTATTTCATTTATTTTTATAATATAATAGATGTCATGAATTTTCTGTAGACTAAAAATATGTTGGGTCCAACATTTAATAGGGTAGTAAATAAATAACTAATATTTTTATATTAGTTACTAAATGTTCGATTTATTGACAATTAAGCTTTATTCTTGTTCGTCAATAAATTAATTGGTAATAAAATAGTTTAATATCCATTTACAATAAAATTCATAACACTGCTGCAGAATTTTCTATTCATAAGACCATCAAATAAATATGAGAGGATAAATAACCAAAATTAAGGATTTAAGTTCTAGTAAATCATTACAACAATATGACCATAATTATTTCCTATTATTTTTAATTTAAAAAAAATGGATGTACATTTAATTGGTTTGATATGGTAGAAAAATATCATACATAGAATTCAGCACTTCAAAATTGCCAATAAATGAAAAAAAACAATATTACTATTGGTTTTATTAGAATTATAAAATTATAAATTATGTTTATAATATTAGGTAGGTATAATAGAATAAAGAAGAATATACTAAATTATATGTTGATTAAATGGTATAAAGATTAATACTGAATACTTTTGTAGAGGAACGAGCTACTGATGGTACTATGGTACTATATGATGTGGAGTAGTGGTAGTTGGACAATTAGTAGGTCATGACATCATGTTAGGACAAGGAGAGAATTTGACGCAATATTAGTAGGTATTAATATTTTCAATTTTTTAGAAATAATAATGAGTTTTTCAATCAGTTAATCGATCCGATAAACCACATATTATATATTCATATTGTCACTAAAATTTTAATCAAAAATAATAATCAAGTTCTATATTTATATGTATATATTTTTTTGTTACTTCCCAATCCCTAATAATTATTACTCCTAAACAAATATCACAGCAGTAATCTTAGATAAAATAATACTATATTATACAATTATACACTTATAAAGTCTGAAATGTATAAATATTTGAATTTTTCATGTTACTTAAATAGGTATACATCCATAAGCGCAACTAGGAGTGGCTAGAGAGGGCTTAGCCCCCCCAAAAATAACGCTTCAGTTTGAGTTTCCCAAAAAATAATCAACCTTCTAAAGTTCAACTATCATTCTTATTTTTTTGGAAAAAAAGTTTATGATTATTTTATATTTCTCATGAATGTCATTAGCATTAGCTATATGCTTGTGTTTGTTTTTAAGGAAACGATTTATGTCGGAACATTGGTATGATTGTTATGAATAATTTTTTAATAAGTACATTTTGCATTGAAGTCTAACATAGACAGTATATTATTAGTATGAAAAATGAAACTTGAGTAAATAAAATATATTTGCTTGTTTTTGGATAATTTGTTTGTATTTTCATGCGAAAATATATGGCGGTGTGGGGGCAACGCTCCACTAGTTACTTTTCATGTAATGGCTTCCCCCCCAACATCTTAGCCTTAGCGCACCACTGTATGTATCTATATTATTTACATGGGTACAAGGCATACCTTCTAATTTTTTCAATTACGTGTATGATGTTGATTTAGTTGATAGTTGTAAAAAACACACAATATATATTTAAGTAATACCTATATAACATGCTTATTATGTACAACTTTGAGTGATCCACTTTTCCGCACAGAATTAACCTTTCCGTTTATCTCCAGAACAATAATGTATATTTTCATTTTCCACCACCACAAATTTCTGTTTTTGTATTTTGGAAACCCCTTACTATGAAAACATGTCAAGTTATTGATAATTGGCAATGACTTAAAAAATTTAAAAAAATTAGGTAATCGATTTTTAACTAAAAATTAAAAAAAACACATTTCGTAATAATTAAAAATTACATAAATACTCTTTTATTGTATACATGGAAACTTGTATAATATATTATTAATCATCAAAATGTAAACGGAAAGGTTGATTCTGGCGGAAAACGGCGACGCCCATAACTCTTATACATCGTGCTATGATTAATGTATTGAAATTTGAAGTGGAATACACCAATTTTGTCAGTCAATTTTTATTGATTATTTAAAAATGTTTGTATTTAGGTGATTAAAATGAACCCTAACAATAAAACCCATTTGTTATTTTATAAAAAAAAAATATATATGATGACAAATTATGAACGAAATTTCAAACATATGATTTTTATAACACCTGTATTTTTATGACATGCTGGCATAATAATACAGTACTCAACTTTCGTACACTTGACACAAGGCTCACTTGTATACTAACTTATTTTTTTATACTCGATCATTTTATTAATAAAAATAAATATATGTATAATATGACTAAGTAATAGTTTCCTGTTCTAAATATTTATTTTTGGTTTTTACGTTTTTAAATATTTATTTTGCCAGAACATACTAAATTAATAAATTTAAGTCAATATTTTACCAAATATTTCACTTTAATGAAATTTGTTTCATTAAGTTGTTTTAATGAATAATCGATTACATACGACTATACGATAAATCAAAACATTCTAAATTATTATAAGCAAGCGCTATAAATCCTATACAAAAAAAATGAATGAGGTTCCTATATAATTTAAATAAAAGGTTTCAGTTTTTACTATTTAAAAATTTAACTGTTATATTGTGTCATTTTATTTTTTAAAGAAGTAGGTATAGACTGTTCAATGCTCAGACTCATTCAACACCTGGCATTCAGGTGTAGGTACAGAAATATTTACTGCGAGGGACATAAAATCAATACAATTTAATCGAGAATTTTTTTATTCTTTTGTTATCATGTTTAATATTTATAAATAGACAAAGTTCTAATAATAAGTCAAAAACAATAACAATTCGGGTAGGTATAATATGTTATTAATTTAATTATATTTATATTTTTATAATAATAATTATGAAGGTAGGTTAGTTCAGTATTTTAGAATGAACTTACAACAATTGGAAATAATTAATAATGAAAAATGTTTTTAAAAAACTGAAAAAACGTATATTGAAAATTATTGAAGCCATTTTTTTTTTGAGGGGGGTGTGTGCCCTCTTGATCACCTTAAGATAGTTGAATCGTAACGTGTTATCCATTTTATATATAATATGTATTACTGCGAGTTCAATTTTCACTCCAATAATGGAAATACTATGTTGTAAGACACTAACAAGTAAAAATGGTAAAAAGGTTAAAGGGAGAAATAGTAAAAAGGTTAAAGGGAAAAATAAGTAAGTAATGAGTTTAAAAATTAGTGACCCCTATAAAGTTATTACGTCTTGTCTTTGTGAGGCCTATCTTGTGAGTTTTTTATACCTATACCTACTTATTATAGTAAAATGAAATCTAACGTGTTATAAGCTCAAGTTTCTTAGATTTGCAGCGTTTATATAAAATAGTGATCATCTTCCTGATATGAACCGGCTTGTTTTGATTACTTTAGAGGATAGAACACAAAATGTTAATTTAACTTTTCTCAGATTACTAGTAAATGGCATTATTGATTCTCCTATTAAACAAACCCTCCAAACTACATATCCATATTTCAAACCAAAACGCAACAACAATTATTTAGGGGACTAGTGAATTATTTTGGTGATATTAGATATAGTATGCAAAATAATATTTTAGTACATTTTTTTCTGCTGAATAAAGTTTTTTCCAGTATAATGGATTGTGTTGGGATATAATTTTATTTTTCAATATTTTTGTTTGTTTTGTATTGCATATTGTTATTGTTCAATTATTAAAAATTAATATTTAAATGTGTATATTTGTGTCTTCTTGGGTTTTTCTAATCATTTAAAATAATATGTCCATGTTATCACATTAATTTAAACAGATATCGTTGATTTTTAAAATAAGAAGATACATATATTATTCGTCCATAGCACCTCGAGTCGTTATGACGTGCTTTGGATGCATACAGCAGTGAAAAGGTTAATAAAAATCCATCAGTTTTTTAGTACTTGTAACTTGTAAGTATTTTATACATGTTATTAATTTTTATGTAATCAGTCATCCTTTTGAAATTAATTTAAATAAAAATTAAAAAATAAATAAATCTTATGGTAGCTTTATAAAATGAAGTATAGATACCTAATAATAAATATTTAAATATTAATGTATTCATGTAATTGGTCCGTATTGTTGTATTAAATAATTCCGAATCAAAATTTAGAATTACAACAAAATGCACGATAGAAAACAATTTATATAAATAAAACATAGGTACTAGCATAATAACATCACAGTTCTCAGACGTCTGAAACAATGTTACGTACAACTGTCGACATTTTCTAAACAAAAAGAAGGAAACGTGATAGAAATTTTCAACAAACTGTCATCACCAATGATTTCGATAGGTACTCACTTTTGACTTCTATAGAAAATACTACCAGGTCTTGATAGTTATAATTACTTCATGGAATTCGGGTCGTGAGTAATACCAACATCATTCATTATTTCTTTGTTTAGGTAGTTTTCTATTTAAAATACAAATAAAAACTACAATCAAAATGATTATGAGAAGATTGTCTTTTTAAATTTTCACTCTTTACTTATCTAAATGAAATTCAGGAATTCTATTCCTCCAAAATAAAATCTAAAAACATTTATACATCCAGGATTTAACGTATACCTATTAAAAAAAAATTTTAAATGAAACAAAAAACTAACATTCATCAACCAATGTAAAATAGCATGAAAACGTTTTAATATATGTTATCTCTACAATATCAGATCAGATTATGTATAAAGTGTAGAGGAATTGATCAATAAAAACATATACAAACATTAATCTAAAGGGTGAGTCATCGAATTTTACAAACCTATTATGCAGCATGAGTTATTGATGTTCTTTTAACAAAAACTGTATAAATTATAATAGAAAAGATTTCTCATTTTATATTCGAAGAGAAGCGAGAAGCTATTGGACCTACAATATAATGCAGGTTTATATTGCAGAAAATCGTTTTTAGAATAGTATAAAAAAATGTATTTTTTAAATGTTTTAAATATTATGTTGGATTATATTATTCATTAAAACAGTATAGGTTATGTATATAATAGTGTAGAACAATATAAAAATTAAAAATCCCGATATTCTTATTAAGCAGGCAATACTTAAAATCAATATTAATATTAAATAAATTCACATTATTTGCAATATCTATAAACTGTTGTTTTATAAGTATATGTACGTGCAAGTATTCATTTTAATCTACAATCAGCGGTTTCCAATCCATGGGCTGTACACTGTAAAAAACCATAACTAAAAAGGTTGAGAACTGCCGATCTACATCATTAACACTAAGAATTTGACCGTGGTTATTTAAAATTTCAACCAATGTACCTATTTATTTTTTGAATACCTATAGTACCCATTTATGATTTAGCCAAAATATATGTACATAGTGATATTATGTGATGTGTACATCTTATAATATGTAGGTAGTTCAAAATAATTGAATTGGTAAATATCAATTTTCAAAATAATAGTAATTGGATAAATTTAAAAAAACTAAGATAAAAATATAATTGTTACAATCGAACAATAAGTAATAATATAGTATAAGTGTTATATCTTATACTTCTATCAATTTAAACATAACGATTAACTATCAATAAAATAATATTATACAATAAATAGTAGCCAATAGATACAGTAACAATTGAAAAATTTATTTATACAATATTTCATTTACATTCCACAGAATAACCCGACTTCGTTAGACGGCCGTGGTAAAAAATAAAAATCGTAAAATTATTAAAATGACTCATCAAAAAATTAGTAAAATGTGTGTCCCCTCTCCTCCTCTATATAATTGCATTTCATACATAACTGATGCTATTAATAATAACAGTTACAAATATGATGTGAAATAATATTATAATAATAAATGTGTTTTGATTTTAGTAAAAATTATTTCAACAAAAAACTATAACCTTACCTATGCTAATCATACAAAATTAAATACGCAACTAATGGCAGTATACATATTTTATAGATCAATATCTTTAGAAATTTAGGCGGACATTTATTGTCTCCTCTCAGAATCGTTTCTCATATAGTCAATATATATGCAATGATTTATCATTAAATTCAGATTTTACGCATCCGTTACTGTGATCCATGCTCAATTACGACTGAAGTACACTGGACACCCACTATGCAGCATAGCCACATTGTTGGTAGGTATTTAAATATTTAAGCCACTAGGAAAACTGGTTGACAAAACTACAAAAGATAATAATTAGGGTTTATGATTGATTATGACTTAGGACTTTTACATATTTTTTCTTTTAGTCATGCAGTATGAGGAACCTTATAAAACTCTAAAAATCTGTTTGGTTCGACTTAGAAGCCGTTATATTCAAATTTATTTTACAAAACATATTTTAACATTTTTTTTATATTTTTTTAACTGCATACATTTTAGGTCAATATTTTAAAATTTTAAATCCTGAAGAATATTTAAAAAAATATACATACTATAAAAATAAATAGCATACAAATATAACATTACATCTATTATCGAAGATTAAAAATTAATTATAATGGTAATGCATAGAGCTAAATAGTATATATTATATATTGGATTATTATTTATTACTCAATGAATTATACAACACATACGAGATACGACCCACGAGAGAATATGACCGTTTTTTGCATCTCTGCCTACTATTCTAATGTTTTTCACGTTACAATATAATTTTTAACTGATGCACAAAAATCACGGTGATATCAAATGATATATAAATAATAACATGCAGCTTTTTGATATGGTTAAATTATTTAAAGATAAATTATTATTTTTGAATTAGTTACCATAATAGATTTTATAACATAGTCAGTTNNTTTTTTTGGTTAGTAAATCATGATACCTGTAGGTCTCTCGGATGATTTTGTAATGTATTGCAATTTTTAAGTATTTTACTTAAATACAATTTATTTTAATTCAAAATTGACCTTTCTACTGGCATTGACACCTTGCAGTGATATCTTAATCCAATTCTAGTGATTATACGAGTGATAATAAATAATAATAATACTATAGTTATTCCTAGAGTACATGGAACACTAAGATAATACGGAGAATGAATTCCTTCTACAATTTGAAAATGTCCATAATCATTTTATTTTTTACTTTTAGTTATCATTTTATTTTAATCATTGACATATGAATATATGACTAATGAAAATAAATACTTGTAGATATATGAATATAAAAGTATTACTATCGAATATCATAGTAGTTTTCTTGAAAATTGTAAAAATATAAAATTAACAGCAAAGAAATAATATCAAAAAAATGTTTACCCATTACACATAAAAAGATTAGATTTCTTAATCTTGACTAGGTACATGTTTGTAAGTTATTGTCAGCTAACCTGCGAATGGTTTCATAAATGCATTATTTGATAAAATCGAAATAATAAATATGTGTCATATAATCAGTGGGTTACTTTATTTTTTTTGATACTTTAGACTTGAATAGTGTAAAACAGTGGATATACTCTGTAGTGTGTATACAATAAAAATTGAACATGATATATTAACATAGCAATACAATCTATTTATATTATTCTTAAAGAAATAAAATAAAATAGTAAATTCAGTTAGTAAATATCAACGTAATATTAAGTTCAAAATAAAAACAACTTTATTTTTTAACATTGTATTTTTATTTTCTATTTGAATATAATATGATATTAATATTGGTATCAATATAGATATTATTGTATTAATGTATTATTATACTACAAAATTCGTTTTTATTTAAATATGTATTCATACAATTTTAATTTATTTTTCATTTGCTCTAATCAAACATTATTGTGCAATATTTAGTTTTACGTAGACCAGTGGTTCTTAAACGGTGTGTCACAAAAAATGTGTTTTAAGTTTATTTATATACCTATACATTATTAAGGTGTTATGACGTGATAGTAAAAACTACAAATTACAAATAATAAAAAAAATTATAAAGATAGTGTCATTCTCCAATCCCAATTTACATGTAGCTATAGGTATATATTATAATTGTAACTTTAAAAAGAATCAATTAATTATTATTTTAAGCGTGTCTCATGTTTATGGATATAAATTACTAATTAGAGTATATACGTAAAAAATGATTGAGAAGCACTGACGTAGACTATTAAAATGAAGTTGTAATAAAACCATTATGTGTATTTTCATTTTTCATTATACTTCTAATCATTAATATTAAATTTTTTTTAGCAAAAAGTTGAAAAATATGCATCCTTTATCACTCTAAAAATGTACTAAGTGGAACTAGAAAAAATTCATTTTCTATGATATATTTTTTTGTTTTTCGACAAATTCTGTAGTATTTCTTACTTAAGACTAAGTGTTGAAAAAATCAAATAACGTAGATATTAAAATTTGGCCTATCCTTAACACAAAATTCTATAGTGCTATAATTTATATTTTTAAAACATTCCATAGGAGTGTTCACAAATCAAAGTAAAGAACAATATTTTAAAATCAATACTTATGGACATGATAATATCTTGGTTTTCTCAAAATTTAAAAGTTAAAGTTTTTGTTTAACTATTTTGATGTTTGTTTTTTTTTTTTTAATACAATATTGAACAGCCCCAATTTTGTGGAAACTATAATAGCAGTCGAAAAGCATCTATAGCCTTAAAATAAACAATGGTTCGTTATGCACTTTATATGATGCCTTTTAAATAATTGAAGAATATAATTTTTTTTATCAATTTATGTTTGCCTTTATTGATATTTTTTATTAGATTAACAAATTAACTAATGAAATTAAAAAATAATCTTGGGAAAAAAAACTAACATCGCTTAAATCTGTGTGTATGCATAGGTATTCTAATAACAAATCATATTATTATAATATTTTTAAAATATTAACTGTACAGTATATAATGTAACTATTAAAATATAAAAGTATTATTATTATCCTTAACTTTTAGTTAATTTTCGTCAGATAAGACGAAAGTATGTTTTTTTTTTACTGATAATATAATTTTTAATATTATATTTTATGTTTTAAAAATTTTATTCGCTCAACAATAGAACTACTTATTTGAAAAATTAGGATAGATAATTTTGATAAGATAATATTAAATATTATAAATAATACACATTTGTGAATATTATATTATTATATTCATATTATGTATTTTATCATTATAATAAATGGAAGGTAAAATTTTAAATGTATTATGTATACAACAAAAGGAAATTTAAATAATATGATAGTATTGTACTTATTGGAATACAGTCGCATAGATAAGTACCTGTGTCGTTATCTAAATGTGCTTGATTGACATTTTATGAATTTATGTTATATAATAATAATTATGATAATATTACACCACATATTTTTTTTAAACTTATAAGTTCCTACCGACATATCGTAGAACAGCACAAATAGCTTAAAATTAGTCCAAATATTTTGAAAATTTGAATTCTGTATAAATACATTTATTTTTATACTTTTTTTTTTTAGGTATTTTATAGAACCTCTTATCGTCAATAAGAATCTCCTAGTTGGGTCTCGAATTGAATTTTTTAGATATTCTACTATACGTAGTTGAGTCTAGAATGTTAACCAGCAAGAACTTAGGAGTATAATATAAGAGCTCGAGTTTTAGCTTGAGTACAAAAACATCGTCTGTCGTGCGTGCCATGTGTTTGTTTATGAGAATACGATAAAGAAAGTATTATGATTATCTGCACGGAGCGGCAGTCAGAATAAAATAATGATTGGTCGAAAAGATTTATAAATATAATAATATTTTTATGAACGTGCAACAGTAGGTACATGTAACATGTTTTATATTATGAACATTTTCCAGATAACGCGATTAACGATGTCAGTACCTATTTCGTATTGGACCACTTTTATGGTCTTGAGTCGAACTCTGATAGGGTCTAAATGACCTGAAACCGTATACTCTTAGTACCTACTTATGTATCTACACGAAAACATTCAAAACCCAACTAGTGTCCCAACACTCCCAAATAGTTATTGTCATTTGTTCAGTTTTATAGTGTCTGGGACTCAACTCGGACCTTCGAATATTAATTTGTACTTTATTACTATAGTTTCGAATTCATTGACACCATGCGGGGCCTATAACACGACAATATTTAATTTATCAAACTTTTAGTAACGTGGTATGCATTAATGTGTTACACTACTACAACATTTTACACGTAATAAATTAAAGAAAAAAAAACATTTTCAATACCCACATATAATAATATTATGTAGGTAACTCTGCTAACTAATATTAAAGCGTTCACTACTGCACTGGGATTGACATCCTTAAGTCCGTATATCGTGCACATGCAGAGTGTAAAGGCCGTATCCGCCACCGCCGAGTGTGATGATGGTATAATAATAATATGATTATTATTACACGAGTGCCGTTGTCACAGCCGTGCGGGATGCGCGTGGATGGGTGGGTGGGTGAGGGGGGGGGGTGGACTGTTGATTTAAATTTCAATCGTCCGGGATGATTTCATGCGGTCGGTGCGAAGCGTATCAGTACGTCATGTACATTACTACATAATATACATAGCTGCCGTATATTGTCTGTTGCCGAGCTGTAGTCGCGTATTTTGCGGTGTCGTACACACATAATAATAATATTACGTACTATAAATTATAATGGTGGCCGGTGCCAGCCGATGCGATTTCGACGACGATAATACCTAATAATAATAATAATAATAACACGTCACCGGGAATAAAATAATATTCTACACGCGCAGTGGCGGCGGCGAAAATCTCCAGCAGATTTCTTGTTGACGCGTCACGTCGTTATATGCGTTACATTATACCGCGTTATCGCCGGTCTCCAGCATCCGGACTCGGCGGCGGCGGATAGTGCGAACCGGCGCGCGCGTCACCGTTACAGCCGCCGTCGTTCGCCAGCATCCGACGAGCCCCCGTACAACGGGCGGCAGCAACACGCGCTGAGGTGCGCGGGCGACGTGGTGCCGTGGCTCTCGCGGTGTGGCGGCCGTTGCGACTTGCGACTATGGCCGTGCGGAGAGGCGGACTGTCGACCGGCGGGTGGGTGGAAGTGACGGTGGCGGCGGCGGCAGACACGTAGCCCACCGCCGCTGCCCCACCTCGCCACCACGGGCACGGCGCGCCGCCGAGTGCCGCGAGTACCACAGTACCACCAGTCGACAGTCGTTCGCATACCGCCGTCGCCGCTGCTGCTGTCGCCTGTGCGTTGTCGTTGTTCGCCAATCCGTTCGGTTTCGTCATAATATCATAACACACACACATCGACGACGCCAGTGCCTTTTACCCGCCGGCCGCCGCCGATATTTAAAATAATAATTTAACCGCGAGTACCCACTACGACTGTATCACGGTCGGCGTGTTCCGTTATCATCGGGTGTCCAGTCCTCGGCGTGCGTGTGTTGCGCGCGTGGTGGCATTGTGTGTTTTTTGTCCGTGGCCGTGTCACGTTACTCCTTTTCTAGTTTGTTACTATGAATTATTTTTAGGTACCTATTATACGGGTCGGTTTTTAATTTGAATTTTTTTTTCACACTGTTTCCGTCGGATCAGTGTTAAAGCTAGAATAGAGAGTGAACGTGGTGGTGAGAGAGTGAGTGACAGTGAGACAGAATAATATAAATAATTAAGAACAACAACAAAAACGAATTACGTTTGGGGTTTGATTCTTCGTACACCGTCGCGGACCATAGGCGCCGAACGAAACGTGCGATGACGGCACCGACGTGGGAAACGTCGTGGTCATCGTGGTCATCGTGGTCGTGGTCTTCGATGTCGATGTCGATGTCGATACCGCCACCAACACCATTGCAGTCGCAGTCACCGCTGCCGCCGTCACCGGCTAGACGACCGGTTTGAACCAGTTTGACGGCGCGTGAAAACTAAAATTGTTGTTACAGTCGCCCGGCCGTCAAGTTCGGCACCGAGCACGAGATGGCTCCTTTGGACGTGCCCCGGGCACTGTTGGACGGTGAAAAAGTGGTGAAATGGGACGACGTGAGTACATCGTTTATACCGCAGAATTAAATTGATACAATTAGTACCTACCTGTCTGCTAAAATCATTAATCGTTGTATGATAATTCTTAGATACTAACCGTATACCTCGGTCTGAGATGACTTTCGTCGGGACATATTGTATATATTATTATTATAACAACAACGTATGTAATTAACAATAATATATACAATATGTCAATGCATAAACCGATTGACGTCATCTTTATATAATAATATTATTGTAATATTACTATATTAGTAACGAATGATGTATGCCTATAATTTTATCATGAACCGAAGCCCGTTATTGATAACGTAACGGTAGTGTGCCAGCAACAAGTAGTGCCTTCATGTTAGAATGATATACAAATACAAAGTTATTACTTATTACTACAATACTACTACATAAGTAGGTGTAGTAGCAGTATTGCGGTAGACAGTAGTGGTATTATAATAGTATTAACATTATTATTATTAATTGAGTAAGCCGCAATTGTGGTAATAATATTATGGTGATTAAACTTTTCAGTAATAAGAGTGATTTGTAATTCGTGTTATAGCTACCTATATACATAGACCGAGCGTAGTACGTATATACTCAGTATTATAATGTATACTGTATTAATGTAGTATACTATACATAATGTAGTGTAAATCCGATGTTAATGTATATAATGTTTATAATATAGTGTTTTCCGAACTCGAAATTATTTACGTAACGGTTACGAGATGATAATAGGATATTCGAAGAATAGAAAGTATATCGAAACATGTTACCATGTTATTATTATTATTATATATACCATACCGCTGATGACATTTATAGTTCTATAGGTCATATTGGCACGGTGAAAAATTATTATAATTATTTCACACGAATATACGATTAAAAAAGTTAACGCGTGAAAGTGAGTGGGCGTAGAAACAACTTGCTGTTTTCACGGAAAAAGTGTTTTTGAAATGAAAAATATTTATGGTTGA
>PVMI01082157.1:3567-20599 GCA_008528875.1 Aulacorthum solani
TAAGTCACTTCAGTTACTCTTGTAAGCATATATTAAAATTCTTTGTCTAAAAGAAAAGTTGAACAACTAATACAAAACATTATTTGAAGTTTTTTGAAGTAGTCATATAATAGTTTATTAAATATAATTAAAATAAGTATAATAAGTTTGGCAAATAATGAAATTCAAATATAATTAAAACATTTTAGTATTATCATTATTATTATTCGATTTTGAGCAAAATAATATCTGTATTGGTTTTACAACGATGTGTACCTATGTGTGTTTTTTTATGTCTTAAGATACTATAATCAGTAAATAAAATTCTCCGATCATCAACTTTTCGGTAGTATATTGGATTAAGTTTCTACAATGTACGTTAAGGGGTCAAAAGTATACATTTCCCAGACATTTTAATGTTATTATTATTAAAATCATTTTTTGGCAACATATAGCCCAGAATCGTTTTTCATCGTTATACTCGTACAATGGTTTAATATTGAATTGCATTTGAAAACATTCATTATCGCACCTTCATAATAACGAAGACACTTATAGACACTAGCTGCTTAGGAGAGAGGTAACCTCGCTTGACGGTTTTTATTTAAATTGTATTTCATCCATTAATATGTCTTCGGTTGATGCTATTTTTATTGTAGCCTAACGGTTAACACGATAATTATTATAATGATAATAATAGTATTATTATTTTATGGTGTTTTTGGACTTGTATTTATTAATAGTCACTCATTAATTAGTCTATACCTTTTTATTTCTTAAAATTAAAAAAAAACTAGACCAAGTATGAATAGATATTATGTTTTTTAGTGTTATTTTCAAAATAATTTATTCCACTAATATTTTGTGTTGTTATTATTGTTATTTTTTTTTTTGTTACTGAACGTCCATGACCCGGAACCATATTATTGTACTATGGCATTTTGGCATTTTGGCTCTTAGCCATTGGTTTAATTTAATTATAGAATTCCATTATATAATGTTTGTAAAATTATTTTCTATTAAAATTATACAAACTGAATATACTTTGTATTATTTACATGTGTAGATATTTGTTTATATCTTCGTAAATATTATTTTAAATAAATGCTATAGTTGGTACTGTGATTAAAATATATGTTTAATACCAGATACAAATGTACAAATGTCAACGATAATCCTACTCCACGTTGGTATTTAGCTTATGGAATACTAATATATAATAAACAATTTTTAATTTGGTTTTTAAATGTGTAGGTAGTGTTGTAATGTGTAGTTTTAAAATGTGTTTATTGTATATTTGTAATTTAATTATTTTTCTATTAGGTATAAACATTAAACATATTTGCGATTGATAACAAAAAAGGTGTTTTTTTTAATAGAATCAATGTAACTGAATAAGAACTAAAAGTGTATAGTTATAATTGTTTTTATTTATATTTTTTAAATATATTTTGTTCTTACGCAGTCGCAAATAATTTTAATTTTTTACAACAGTAATCACACTACGTTTGATCTCCTTAATACTATGATCAAAAATGAAAAAAATTTCCGATTATAAATTACATGGAAATTACGGTCTCTAACCGTTCGCCTCTCTGATAAAAATACTCACCTTGTATAAAACTTTTGATCACACAACATGATCATTGAACATTAAACACAGAGAATATTTTTATTTCATTCTCACATTTGTACACAAACCGTAAATTTTATTAAGACGTGTCTACACGACAATTACCGATCTAACTCAGACAACAATAATTGTTAGCGTTACATTTTTTTACGTTCATAACATTTTAACACGAATGTGTAACATATACAATGTTTACATTCGTGAAATGAATGACGAGTTACGACATAGTAGTATATATTTTAAAATATATAAGTGGAATCGGGTGGTATATTATATTATATAGTCATCATATAGTATGTCCGATACTTTTACACCATTATGATCATACATAAAAAACTACGATGTCATTAAATTATTTATATATTTACACTTTCCATACACATATTTTATGGATTCCCTATATACCAATAATTGGGAATTATAAAACTATTACCGTTCGAAATTCATTAAGCCAAGCATATTCACAGAACCGTAAAATTAACGAACAAACATTTAGGTTAGGAACACTTGTGCGCGCCATTATATTTATGTCTTAATACATATACCTCGGTATTTACTTTTTTATGAATTTTTAAATGCTTTACTTGTAAAAATAAAAGTAAGAGTATGGAGTATGTTTATTCACCACAATAGTTTTTTTTCAGTAAATATTAACATTGCATTGTACATTTAGGGTTTTTATCGTTATATAACCATGGGAATAGGTCATCTTGTTTAATCTACACAATTACTAATGTAAATAAATACTTGAATTTACCACGAGTGGTACCATAGTTATATTATTGGCAATTTATTTTATTTATTCTAAAAGTTAGACTATATCATGTCATATAAAATGTAGGCAGCCAGGTATGTGAACCTATATAAGTATCTATGTAAGTTCTGTTATTTCTTATTTACTCTGGAAGTAAATAAGTAAATATGTGTTATCGACCTTTTAATATTTGTATCAAACAGAGAAATCTTTTTGAATGACAAAATTAAAAAATTAATCTTATTTCTTTACTAATTGCAATCTATATAGTAAATTGTGACCCATAACTGTATTATTATATTATTGTTAACTTTTTTTGACGACAGCAATGTATGATTTATTTGAAATATATAGATATTTTTTTTCTTATGTAAGCACTTGAGATTAATGAGTTTTGGATTCGGATATAATAATAAACCTGGTTATGTATTTCGTATAATATTGAAAATATATTGTTTTTAATATTGATAAAGTGTATTTGTATATGATTTACTTTACGAAGTCGTATTATAAAAATTTGAGATATTTATCATTCGTTGTTGACGGACACCATTAAATCCGAAAAGCAACTAATCCAATATTCGTGTTTATTTAAAAAAAACAGAATACACTATATGTATAGCTAGGCTCTGCTTTTGTTTTATATTACAAGTCTAATAAACGGAATAGTATAAATTACGATGTGAATATCTTGGCACAGTGACATGCTGTGAGTGTGTGTCTCTTGCTCTCTGCATATTTCCACTCAATCGTAGTCATGCGAGTGACACGCAAAAGCACTATGATGGCTAAACTCAAATTTAACAACTACATGGTTTCTTTAAACGTATCAGCTTCAATAATAGATAAATTTTACTTTTGTTGTTTCGATATTTTTTAAAATGTTTTTTGTTTGTATTGCATTTACAATATCGTTTCTAAAATACATTTCGACTTTCTCATTTTACCCTCTACTTACAGAATAGTCCAAATTCAAGTCCAATTCGAAAACCGATTAATTCTTAATTTCTTAATCATGTATTTCATAAAAAAAATTGTTTTTATAAATCATTGTTGCGCACACTGCATGAAAAGATTTTGCGATCAACCTCCTACATGGCTAGTCACGGTGCGTTTTATTTTTTAAATTATAATCAGACACTAAGGTTTATCAAGTGTCCTTACGCTACTTATTCGCTGCTTCGTACAATGACGTGTCATTATAGTCATTCTTCTTACGCACAATCAACGACCAATCCCTCGTTCCCAGCTAAAAAGCGACGTTCGAATGTATATTGTGTTTGTGTGTGTGTGTGTGTGTGTGCTGATAGAGATAGAGATCTAACAGCAATACTAAAGTTGATCGTTAACATGATATTTTTTTCCAAGAGAAAATGTGACTCTTTTATTTTATTTTCCTCTGAATAAGATTTTTATTTTAGAAGTTTTCCTACGTCACTTCGTACAAGATTAGAAACATAAGCTGAATAAAGTTCCTTGAAACGAACGTGTATTTTGTAATATAATAATAAAAATGTCATTTTCAATTGTTCAAACTCACTGGTAGGTAATAGGATGACCATATGTATCTTTAATAGCCAATTTTCGATTCAATTGCAATTCTGGTAGTGTTTTTTTTATAGCTTAACATAAATACTATTTTCTTACTTCCTCGAAAATCAAAAATGTGGAACATGTGATTACGGGTTTTTATGTATTTGAATAAAAAAATAAAACAAATGTTTTTATTATTCAAATTCCGAAACAAAATTATTCTAACAGATTGATTTTCTATACACAGTAGGTACTAGTATATATAGAAGTTCGAGTGTAACTTACAGATTTATTTTTATTTTTATAAATACTATTTGTTAAATATTATATAGAAGTTATTCAAACTATTTATAAATGTTAAGACTTTTAGGGCTGTGGCACCGTATATGAATAACTTCCATAACATTTTTAGTAGTTTATATTAAAATATATAAATAAACAATTCACTAAACACCATTAACTATTGGTATAAAATCAATAAAATTAAGCAATTCTAAATTCAGACTCTTATTGATATACTACCATAGTTTTATAGTTCCTTCATTGTATCTGTAATGTGTATTATACAAAGTAAATAAAACAAATAACTAAGTTTATAGTAAATCCATTCTGTAATATTTAATAAAATACGAACAACAATAGTATATATAATCATGTAGTGAAAAAATAGTATTAAGTTAATTATTTAAAATAATATGATTTACCGTTTCTATTTTACATGGTAAGTTTACGGCTGTGTTGATGATTTTGAATTTCTGCGAATGTTTTGAATCGGTTGATTCACCTAATTATAAATACAATTTGTTGACAATTTAAAGATTTTAAACTTTTTCTTTGTGGTCATGATTAAAAAAAAATGCTAATGATGCGACATTATCCCGTCGACCATTGTCGATAATGTGCTGTGCGATTAAGTTTCATTATTGTTGTTTATGTTTCCAATGCCATTGTACTTAATTGCTCGTTCACTCCTCACATTTTCTCGTACAGGTACAATGCATTTTAGCTAGGTACTAACTTTATAAAGACACTGACACACAAGTCACAAGTGCTTATTTCTTATTTATTTGGTTTTTCACATAAATTATATTTACCTATATTGTTATCTGTGAAAATAATATAATATTACATTGAATTTTATATTTATTTCTGATATTATTTGCTACCACTAAGCAGAACATGAAATGATGTGATCGTTTTCATTTAGAATTAGGCTTAACCATCGTCGTTGATCTCTACTTTTTTTTTCCAAAGAAAAACAAACATATTCCACAGTATAATAATAACAGCATAAAAACCAATTTCGCTGCAGCTATTTTGTCTTAGAAGATAAAAATAATCTATCATACCGAATCATCCAAGTTGGCAATCGCATAGGCATGCACCGTCTATCAGACTTATATAATTGTTCGTCCTTTATAATAATAATAATAATAAACAAATATAAAAAGCAAATGAGAGTAAAAATATTAAAAAATTGTTTGTATTATATATTTTAAAATTTATTTCGTCAGATAGTTTTTATTTTTGGATTTTGCTTGTGTTTTCGTGGTACAATTCTTGTCCATCAATGATCTCGTAATCATTAACGAAATCGATAAAATCATTTTTCTAAAATTATGTTTGTGTACCTACCTACCTATTTTATATACTTGTGCGTTACGTATGCATTATGTCTATTTTTCCTATGTCGTATCATAGGCTCAAGTCTGTTTGCTATAAGACTAACAATAACATAATATTATAAAAATATTTATTGTACTGTTAATATTTTATAAGACCCTATCTTTGTAAACTGTTGTGATAAAATATCATTAAAATCTCTTAAATTGACACTTTTGATAACATTATATCACTAAGTTTCTGTAGTAGGTACACGAAAAACACATTAACCCACCACTCTTCAGAACCTTAACCTTACATTACTCTCCTTACTCATTATTAAACACTAATTATATTTTGTCGGACGAGAGAATTCGATTCAAATGCTGCTTGGATATGATTCTGATCTGTATAGTTTTAATTTCATCAATCCGTTTCCGCAGTAAGTTTTGATCGATTATATTTTTATTTCAGTTCTTGTCTCTTTTATTCGTGAACCTGTCATATTATATTTTGCACAGACCTGCTCGCTTGTATGATAATATATACAGGTACACACAACGACAAATTCAACTTTATGAGCACAATTATTATATTATATTAACCTTATATTATGCATGATTTCTGTTGGTATTTCAGGTAGTTATCTCTGATTTAAAAACAACCAGAGTTTTCCATCTCATGTGATTGATATACATTATTCGTGTTTATATTAAAATATATGTTTCTCTAGAGTAAAGTCGTTTGTTTATTCTGACATATATGTAGGTACTTAACCGTATGCGAGTGATTTTTAAAATACTGCGCTGCTCTTTTTCACTGTATTTATTTTTGTTATAGCCTATAGGTATCTTAAATCAAATAAGTTTACTGACATAACAAATATTTGATTTTAAAATTATATAACCCTAGATGTAAGTAAGAATATATTATTTTGTTTTGTTATCGAACCATACACTTAAGAATGTCGTTTTGATATTGAATTTAACTTTATACTTTTTATTAATATTGTAAGAGTTAATATAAACTTAAATTAATTAAATTTCATGCTTATTATTTGCTAAATAATATTTCATTAAACAATTCGAAGGATAATTATCTTAATAATTTCACGGTATATGTTTCGTTTACTTTTCATATCTCCACAACTGACTTCAAAGCAAGATGTATCTAGTTTATCATATATACAATTTTCTCTTTATATTAAATATACATTTAATGATTTTAAAATTAGAAATTAAATAATATTAGTGTTTAATGTATAAAAGCGTATATTATGACATTTAAAAGTCCTACTTAAATGTCAATACAGAAAAAAATAAGTTAATATTAATAAATGTATGTTTTTTATATTTCATAGCCATTCTGTTTAAAATCTATTGATTCAAACCTTTTTTAATCATGGTGGTTCTATATAGTATATTATATATTTATATTTTGTATTTATTTATTTTTGTGATTCAAGTCTTTTACGTGGGAGGGTTCAGCTTATTCTCGCGGGTCGAGTCAAATATTTTTCAATATCCTATTGTGTTTCTCTTGCCCTGTTCATTTTGAACTATAGCTATTATATTTATGCGTATCCAGAACTATCCACCTATACTAATATTTTTTGTAATGCATATGTACAACTCTTTGAACATCATAATTACACATTTGCAAACATATATATCAATAGCGTATCAACCCAGTCAGTAGTTATAGTTTAAACTTATTTTATTTGAGGAGCCTGCAGGTCCCGATGTTTTCAAAATTTTCGGCAATTGTAAAAATTATATTTAGTGTCCACCTTAATTATAATATTGTACACTAATTTACTGCTCGATATCTATTTGGGGGGGGGGAGAGTTTTAATACGGTGTATTATATCGAAAAAATAACTTCACAGAAATAATTTTTAGGCTTTGTAGAATTGTCGGATTTTGATAATTTCGTTTTTAGATTACATTTCTAAAACAAAAATAATACAAAAATTATAACCTTGTGAAAATTTCTAAAATTATTATACTTAATTTTATGATTTTTTGCCATAAATCCTGTGAAAATAACTAACAATACCTACTACATAATAGTTAAATAACATTACTAAATAAAAAAAACTGATTAACACAAATTATTTATTATTAATTTAATCAAAGAAAAGTCTCTTAAACAATTGAATACAATTATTTAATTGCACACTATGTATAAATTCTTTAAGCTATTAAATAAACGAACTGGGAAATGGTGGCATTTCAACAATTGAATCACGATAGTATGCATAACTGTTTATGTAGCAGAAAAATTGAGTGAGTGAGAGAGTTAAACGTTAGACCGGGGTAAACGAGTGATAATGGTTTTGTCGAATCGTTGTAGGTCGAATGAATAAACGTGTCGGATGACCGCCCTTATCATCCTGTGATACTGGAGAATGTACCTATATTTAATTTTATTGTTGTTTTATATAATATGGCAAGCAATTGTATATAATCTCTCGGTTTGTATTGGACCGTTCGAAAAAATTTTACTGTGTCGAGCCAAAATAAATAAGCGATAAGGCAATAATATGGAAACTACGTTTCACAAATGCCCCGTTAAGATCATCGAACGTACGAGTATTTACTGCTTAGGCATATACATATTCGGTTATTTTTACATCGAAATCTTCTTGAGGTTTTTTGTATATCTTTGCACAAAGGTCATCGAGTGCTTGGTGGGTACGGAAAATCGATCGTCGTATAATGTACAATATATACGGAATCGTAATGCAAATCGCACACGTTTTTCCGTAGGTATATAAAATATATGCGTTGTATGTAATTTAAATATTATAATGACTACTTAGACTAGGGAAATCCTTTTACCTAAACAATATTATTCAATTTGGTGAATAACAAGACAATAAATTCTGAACACCACGGTTACAGTGTAATAGTACTTTCAGTCGTGTGGTATAAGAGTAATCCTACCGATGAGCTTCACTCACTGCAAGTCAGGAAGACAAGTAGTGTGAGCTGGTTTCTTCTTTTGCACTCACTCTCACAACTATTGATAGACTTTCATGATGGTATATAGAGCTACATATATAATGATAGTATGTGGTTTTATCACCGGGTGCATTTCCGATCTACTGCGGTGGGTTTATGAGCTTCGTCGTCAGACGATTGCCAAGGTAGTGTCGTAGTGGTTTTTAGCCCTCGAGGAGCAATTATATGATGGTTTTCCGATACACTGTTGCAATATATATAGGTAAACAGCTCAGTCAGGATTAAATGAACACAGTCTGTGATTTATGGCACACATTTTTGACGAATGGCCATTCGAAATGATGTTTATAAATTGCTTTTAGCAATCGACAACGTCATTAAATTATTGTATACGAATAATTTGTTTTATTACTAAAAAAGGTTCACAATAATTGTTCGCCATGAAAATTACATTACTCGAGAATTTTGCCGATTTATCTGGTCAATACAAAAATATATCAAAATATTTATAGTAGCAAAGCTCGAAAATGCCGAGCAATGTGTGCCCAGACGGAATGTCCGAATTTTCCAATCGTGCGCAGAAGTTATCCGTTGTGCGTCCGGCGCTGGTTTCGCTTGTTTTGCCGCCAAAGTTGTGACGACGCGCGCCACGACCGTGTAAGCCGAGGCGTGTAATGTTTATGATTTATTGTTTATTATACAATATTATGATAAATGCAATTAGACGTTTATTAATAATAGTATTGTACACATTAAATCGGTAAACTCGTGTATACCTGCTGCAGTGTGCACGTGGGGCTGCCCCGGTACAATGCCCTCCCCCGGATTCCTCTCCCTCCACCGTCTTCACCCCGTTTAATGTGATTAATTATATGCATCAAATTACATCATCGCGTTGATGACAACCGCGAGGGTGTAAATTAATTAAAAGTAATATTAATTTACTACTATCGCCGTGGCGACAAGCCGTATAGTTGTTATTATTCCATACGACTTAAGTATTATACATTATAATAATATTTACCGTAACTCAGTGTTCTTCTCTGTATATTATATTCTTCTGCAAAATATAACGTCGTAACAACGATATTTTTGTTTTTCTGTTCAAGCACGTGTAAAGTAGATTTTAACCATTTATTCTCTTGTCCTCTTCCCCGTCCTTATAACATTTTTTCTCTAAAAAAAACACACACACATTGTTATTAGTATTGTGTATAGTTAGTTTACCCAGGTCTTGCTTTCAGTTTTGTTGACTTAAGTCTTAAATAAAATTTGTATAATAAACAATAGTTAATAATCATTTACGTTTGATTATATTATAATTTATATCATAAATCGTGCTTAAAATTTAACAATTTTTTTTCTATATAGGTATTATAGTATATATAAACTATAGTATTACAGCAGTCGTCGTGGAATTTAAAATTCCAATTCCATTTTGCGACGAATGATATAAGAATTTTAGTAAAATATTATAGTTTGAAGTTTGAACCCTACCTATATTTCATAAAGTTTATTGAATAGTTAGAAGTTGAATAGTCGAAGTTACACGGAGAATAATTATGAAAAATGATTTTATAATATTTGACATATTCAATAAATACTTTCAACCATCATCTATTTTTTTTAAAAAAGAAAAAATTAAAATAGCTGAAACATTTTTTTTATTGATACTACTTATACACCGTTGATTGCAGTTTTTATATTGACTAAATTTTTCCAATTAATTTTTTATTAAACGTTTTTCAAAGACTTGATAATTAATGTTTATATATTTATTTTTTAAGATATTTCATACTTTTATTTTTCTTAAACTTTGTTGACTCGATAATACCATTGCTGTGATTATCCATTCGGAAACAATGAACGGTGCTGGTGGTAATCATCTAGTACTTCCATTTCACAACGCCCATGTGCAAAATTAAAATACAATTATAAAGTTCATCAGTATTTAACTGTAAAAATATTTTCACAGTGACTAGATAAAATATATGTTGTAATAATTATGAAAAATTGAGAGAAGTTCAGACAAAGTTTTGTCCATTTTGTTCTAAAGTCCGGGATAATTAATTTTATTGTTAATCGGTCGGAGAATAAAACAACATTATTTTTAATCTACAACCCTAACACTAGTATCAGTTTTTTTTTTTTTTTTTAAATATTTTCTGTACAATATCGTTTGAAATTCGTTCGACTTATTGTAACGGAATGTAGTCGATTTTTAAAAATAAAATAGCCTTAGCATGTCCATATATAGATTCAGATTACATTAATTCTGCAGCAGCGCCTCTAATTTTTCTATACATATGGTAAGTGTTGTGATGGTGCAGGGAGGGGGGTAGTTAAGGGGTTTGCACGGGTTCTTCTAAGGGTGGTTTGGACGCATTAAATAGTCATTTGACACAGTGTCCAGCTTCACCTTTATGCGAACACTGGTTTAGTTTGAACTTTGAAGCAGGTACATTGTCGTGGTGTTCTGAAACTCTACACAATGTACTAAAATTACAGTGACTCGTTTGTGTTTAAAGTTAAAACTGATGATCAATCATATGCTGAATTTGAAAAATGAGGAACTCCGAATATTTCTAAACGTTTGACTCCCCCCGAAATCGTTCAACAGCACTTTCGTTTTTCAGCACAAGGTTTTTGTTTTTTCACTTTCGATTTTCTCAATTACAAAACATCCTACGAAAGAATGCGTTCGATTTTCAACCCGCAGAGGTGTGGCTACATGAAAGTTTTCCAGCTATTTTTTACTGCCAGAAAAAGTGTTTTCGTTAAAATAGAAAATCGAGAACTCGCCATTGTGAGACCAATAATCACGTTCCGTCACAGGAATCTGAAATCGACTAAACGTATACAACGCGACGAAATGTACACTAAAAAAAAAAAAATAAAGAGGAATTAGGTTTGTCTTTAAAATGTATTACGCTTTCGACGACTGAACAACATTTATTCTGATATCTCCATAATACATTTGATGTTTCGGTAATCTGTTTGGTGCGGACTATATACTTAATACGTTTTTTAATCATTATAATACGCAGCTTGTGTTTCCATTATCATCACGGAATATTGTTTGTCTATTAAAAAAAAAAGACGTTGTGGAAATTCCACTTTAAATCCGTTATACTATATAGCCGTATAATTGATTTTGAGCAATAAACGATAGTTAAAACTCTTGAATATAGTCACTGTCGAGTTTTATTTGGTAGTATAATATTTTATATTCGATAAGCCATTACGATTGCCTACTCAGTCTACTTAACTATTTTCTCGACTTATGTTTAGCAATCGTATAAAATTAACTATACGCTATTGCTTTGATTATACATTATACCAACACGTTCGCAAAGGGTAATGAAAAATCACAACGATATAAGTTAACGGCATAAATTATAAAACAATAACTGCAGGCTGCAGCGGTAGTTATAATAATAGGTACACACTACACAGTGCTTTATTATTATTATCTACGTGTTTAAAATATCATTTTTATTTCTTCCTATTTTTTGTTGTTGTACGGTGTGCTCATAGAAAATGAAATTTACAATATTATGTTTAATAGTATTCATTAATCTTCGTTAGTAATTTTTTGTCGTGTGTGCCATCGCGTCACATCCAATACTGTTCTCTATTTTTATATTCTCGAAACGATGATTTTCGCTGTTTTGGCCTAGACCCCAGCTATAATGTAACGCCCGCCACTGCAGGACTGATATTATTTTAAAACATTATCCACCCGCGACCGATGCGTGCGCGTAACAATATACGTATTATGGTGGCTATTGTTCACGCCAGACAGTTACAAATTCGGAGAACGTCCAAAATCCGCGATGCAATACATTGCCGACAGTGTATCCGAGGTATCATTACCGCTGTTAATAATACGGTTACTGGTATAATATCAGATGAACTTCAGTTTTATCTCGGCTGCTCATCTACATCGTGATCTTATAGTATATATACTGAGGCGTAATTAAAATTACTATTACCATTGAAATAAAACAATACCCCATAAGTATAAAATCATTTCATATTGTATACTTAAACAGTTAAGCGATGCCATTACTAATGACATATTATAGGTTATATATGTGTCAGAAGTTGCTCGACAATTATTATTAATTACACACTGACGGTGTTGAACGACATGTATTATTATTGTTTTGTCTGTATGCCAAACGAAAGTCCTATTTGGAGTCCCCGCGGCCACTACACCGAGCCCCAACATTTCGAAATTGAAAGCGGACTGTTCGTCCGTGCTCTGGTTATTAACGTCGACTTTATACTATTCGAGTTGGAAATATTGTTATTATCTTCGGCGATGTGCACAGGGGGGGGGAGTGCGAATGGCTTTGCATGGCTCTTATTATTGCGACCCGCAAGTAACTCCGGTATCGTGTCATCTGGTTTCAGTTTATAATGAAAATCAAATTTTAATTAAAAATCATGATGTTTGTTTGTCTGAAATTTCGTTTCTACCCGGGTCGACGGTAGGATTAACGTTGTATCACTTGTTTTTACTCGAAAATAAAACTTCGTTTTTAGTCTTTCTTTCTGTCGTTATTTATAATATGTTATTAGTACAATGCATTTGTCCACTCAATTTAAAAACGAGTGAACCACAAACACATATATGTATATACCTGCATAACAGTATCCACACGTTTACGCAGAAGTTCAACGTAACATAATTATTGGGTCGTCGTTGTTAAGTTCGCCGCTATGACAACGGGTATAATATAATTTTGTAGATCTCCCGAGAGGTATTCTTACCGAGATGTAAATTACTAGTATAATAAGTTTATTGTATTTTAAAATTGCATGTATTATTCAAAATGTTTCAAGTTTTTGTTTATTTCCGTGTTGCTCCATGATGTTTTATACAGTTCAAACGGTTATCGTCATTCAGTATACTCGTATGTTATACTCTCAGAATATATTAATGGATAAAAACATCCAAATTTACATTCTCCTAGTTCTCCTTGTCGTTTGCTTAAATATATGTTATAAACCAGAAACCTGGTGAAAATATTTTCAACACTAGCCATACAAGATTGAGAATTATTGATGTATGTAAAAACTATTCTTATGTACTCAAACTAAATCTGCGTATAAAAAATTTTGTATTTTTTTTATTTAAGTCTAGGAGGATCTATCCACTGATCGCTTGGTTCGCCAACACATCAGGTCAACATTCCTCCCTCCCCCCGCCATCGAACTATCACTACCACCCAATTGGCTTCCTTCCCGTGACCCGAGGGTCGGCTTCCCTCTGCTGTATCTTGAAAAAATCTGTAATTTAAAATACATAAAGATAAAATATACAAAACTTTTTAGATGGTAGAGAGTTTTAAGTGTTTAATTAATAATAATTACTATGTATATACTGTTGGGTTACCATGGCAGTTATATTATGTGGAAAATAAAATACACAAAACTTTTTTTATGTAAAATAAAGATAAATAATATTAACAACAATTATTGTATTTCAACCATAATGAAAAAAAATGGATGTAAAACTCATAATCTTATATTTTATGGATGATGAAACTAAAAACAACTTTAATTAGGTTGACGTTATTAGAGGGAAAACCATTTATTCCATTATATTCTCTGAATTTCATATAAATAGCTTATCCTATCTTGTTTTTTAGTCTCATCACATAATGTGTGGTGAACCACGAGGTGATTTGGTCAATTTTATATTTATTAGTTTCTTACTGTTGGAGTTTTTGTTATCATTTATGCCGATCGCGTTTTAGTGCTTATATTTCAATGTAGTAAACGATTTTATAATAATTATAAAGTCTACACATCGTGTTTAATGTTGATACAGATTATAGTACAATATTTTAATCTTCTTGTCGTTAAACAGTAATGCATTTTGCTTGCCGCATGGCCACCACCAAATTGTTATCCAATACAATATCGTCCTTCACTTTGTTATTAGAAAAATACTTAACTGTTTTAGATCGATTTCGTTCTTTGATACATACTTCTTACCATTTTCTTAAATAAAATTGAAATCCATATTATGTATAGTATAATTATCAGTTATTACTTGTACTTAATTAACTGACCACATTCGAACTTATTAATTTATAAGCAAATATTGGAAGATAATTTTGATTGTTTCAAGAATTATATTAGATTTTCTTCGTACTTCAAGAAGTAAATTGCTACTAATTATGTTTACAATCCTTTATCCTTTTGTTTTATATTTATAGATCAAATCCGATGAGAATTCAATTTTAAAAATGTTACATTAATGAAATAAAAATACCTACTATCCTACAAAGCTATTGAATTATATTATTTAAAAAAAAATGTTATTAGTTTTTATGGTAATGTTACTATGTTTCGAAGTTAATAGTAATATAAATTAGTGTCTATAATAACCTTTTACGCAGAAATGTGCATCATGTTATACCTTGCATTATTTGTTTTATATGAAAAAGGATTTTTCGTGTTCATACTATACCTATAGCGTGGATAAATTGTTTTTGAGAATATTTTTTCTTCGTACTGTTTATCTATAGCATTAACGTGGTGTAATTACCTAGGTACCTTCAAAATGTATTGTTTGGTCTAAGTCCCTACCACACATAGTTTTCTGTACGTGCACCCTTCGTCCGGTCAAGTATACACATTTCGTAACAGCTGTAAACCTAAATAGATTCCATTAAAGCTGCATCAAGGCACCTTTCCTAAATTTAATTTAACAATTTTTTCATTGTTTTTTTTTTTTTTTTTAATTACATACCTATTACATTGCTTTTTTATTATAGCTTTTTTCAGTGTTATAACCTCCCAACATAGTGCCCGTTTTTAGAGGATAGCATTTTGGACGATGCCACATTATTACAGTTAAAAATTCAATTTTGTGATTCGAGTAACTCATTGTGGCCTGCTTTTAATCGAACAATATTATATATAATATTATTATACCCTTCTCTCATACTCCCGGGAAATCCTCCCCTCCACCTAAAAACGACATAGTATATGTAACTAATTTAACACCAATAACAAAAAATAAAAATAAAAATATGTTTAGAAATACATAAAAAAAACTAAATTCAATAGGTGGGCCTCTGAGGAGAGAATTCTCCTCGAGTGAATTTTTACCCGTCATAAGTATAATAATAATGTTAAATCAAAAATGCTTATTGTAAATATTATATTTACAGATTGTATGTTTTCAAAAATACAAAAAAATTTTACATAGGATTAATATAGGCTATGATGTGTACGTGTCCGGTAAAAATGATCGTACGTTTATGGATATATTTTTTATTTTTATCACTCCTGTATTGTGTACCTATAATTATTAGTATTATCGTTGTTATTAACACCTCGATATACACTTACCCAAACGACAGGTGTCACAGTTGTATATTCACTCGTGTCGTACCCCGACGCTGACATTTTCCGAAGAAAATCATGAACTGCCCGTGAAATATAATAGAATTATAACAGCAAAGTCGATTATTTTCATACATATTACGTAGGTGCCTATAAAATATTAATATATATATACACCGTGTACCACTAGCAGACAGGAGTAGGTAGCTGCGGTGTACTTGTTTCAATTTATTATTGTTGTTTGTGTGTGTGTGTGTGTGTGTGTGTGTGTATTACATTTTAATACATTGACGTGAAAACTTTTCGCGCGTCAATTGTATGTATAATTGTTATTGTCATTTCTCCGAATAACTTTCATTCTTGAGGGGTTTCGTTAAGTTTCCAAAAACTCGACAGTGCTGGGTTTCAATAAACTTCAGCGGTTTCGTAAAATAAGTAAAATATATATTTGCACTAATAATAATAAAGTTTTACTATTGATATTCTATAGCAGCTGAAGCAGTGTACAGACGGTATAAGACCGTAATAAGAGTCTTGAGAATAATAATAAAGAAAACATTTTTGACGGATAGGTCGCAATAAATACGTATAATATTTGCATCCTTAGAAACTCAACTTATATTATATAGAAATGGTTTTTTTTTTGTTTTTTGTTCTGCGTTCAGCGCATAAGTGATATTGTCAGTTGCTTTTTAAAAATTAAAATTTTAAAAATATTTTCTAGTATAATATCATGCTGGTTGTTACGTAACAATTTGTATAATAACTAAAAAAAATTCCAACCCATTTGCCACCACAAATTTATGTTTTTCTTAGCGTGGTAACGGGATCCTGTCACTCTCCAATCGACCCTTCAGTCTTCAAAAAGTCTTTAATTTGTATGTATGTATACTAAATATATCTAAGTATGTCGAATGGAACTATGACCTGAGTTGTGTGAAAACTGATCGATGTTCATAAATTATAATTTTGTTTATATGTATATGTGTGTGCGTGTGTGTGTTTATGTATGTTGATGTTCATCATCGGTACCGCTGTCGGCTATGATAATATTATATTACGGCAATATTATAATCTAATGCACATAATAATATTATTATCGTTATAATCGAGTGTGTACACAATATTAGACGGTTGTACAAAAAAATAATGTATCGCATAAAGTGCAAAACATATCGTAATTGTCCGACTTTACAG
>PVMI01082165.1:0-14668 GCA_008528875.1 Aulacorthum solani
CTGGCGTTCTTTACGCCAAGGGAGAGCCCGGTCTTCTCAAGAATGACATCTTTGGTCGCACCCTTTTCAATATATTTAAACGCGCGATCCGGATTGTCGCCAAATATTTTATAGAGATTTTTTACTTCGAGCTTAATAGCCATGCAGTCATTAAATCCTGGTTGAAATATCTAATATTATCCTGTCGTTCCCGCTGAAATTTAAGCAGGCCATACCGTAGCACACTGACGTTATCTGACAACCCTGAAGTGGGATATTGGCCGGCCGCGGGACATTCAGATGCCGATTATCTTCAGTGCTCACAAGGGATAAGCGTGGATTAATTTTTTGTGAAATCATTGGCGGGTTTTTGGCATTTCAGCCGATTTGCCGCGTGAAAGGGAGAAAAACAAGTGTCACCGACGTGAAATATTACGGAAATAATGGATTCCGATGCAGGGAAATAATCACGCCTGAAACGATCGGGTTCAGTGGAATAATTGGTCGAAAAAAAAGGAAATGCGGGGAGGGGCAGAATCAACAAACGGTGAAATAGTCAGGTTGTGTTGCAGTAATATTTTTTTCTTATGATTAGACGGAATGGCGCGGCTGACACGGCACTGCCAGTGAAAACCGGATGCTGACAAAACAACACCCGGTAACCCTCAGAAATTCCAGTCCTCGTCTTCGGTTTCGACCGCTTTTCCCATCACATAGGAGGAGCCTGAACCGGAGAAGAAGTCGTGGTTTTCGTCGGCGTTGGGCGACAGAGCCGACAGAATGGCCGGATTCACCGCTGTCAGCTCCGCCGGGAACAGCGCCTCATAGCCCAGATTCATCAACGCTTTGTTGGCGTTGTAGTGCAGGAAGGTTTTCACCTCCTCTACCCAGCCGACATCGGCATAGAGCGCCTCGGTATAAGCCACTTCGTTCTCATACAGCGCCAGCAGCAGATCATAGGCGAACTGCTGCAGCTCTTCGCGGCGCAGATCGTCAGCGGCAGCCAGCGCCTGCTGATATTTGTAACCGATGTAGTAACCGTGCACCGCCTCATCGCGAATAATCAGGCGAATCAGGTCAGCGGTGTTGGTCAGCTTGCCACGGCTCGACCAGTACATCGGCAGCCAGAAGCCGGAATAGAACAAAAACGACTCCAGGAAGACGCTGGCGATCTTCTTCTTCAGCGGATCATCGGCCTGGTAGTGTTCCAGGATGATGCGCGCCTTGTTCTGCAGCGGCGCATTCTCTTCGCTCCACTGATAAGCGGCATCCACATCCTGGGTGTTACACAGGGTTGAGAAGATCGAACTGTAGGAGCGGGCATGCACCGCTTCCATAAAGCTGATATTCGACAGCACCGCCTCTTCGTGCGGGGTAATGGCATCTTCCATCAGCCCCGGCGCGCCGATCACGTTCTGGATAGTGTCGAGCAGCGTCAGGCCGGTGAACACCCGGATGGTCAGCTGCTGCTGCTGTTTATCCAGCGTCTGCCAGCCGGGCAGATCGTTGGAGAGCGGCACTTTCTCCGGCAGCCAGAAGTTGCTGGTGAGACGATTCCACACTTCAAGATCTTTGTCATCCTGAATGCGGTTCCAGTTAATTGCCTGAATCTGTTTTAGTTTCATCGTTTTCATCACAGGGAGCATGAGACGCAACCCTGAACCTCCGTGCCCTGAAGCGCCATCTGGCGCAGTCGAATGTAATAGAGCGTTTTGATGCCTTTTTTCCACGCGTAAATCTGCGCTTTGTTGATGTCACGGGTCGAGACGTCATCGCGGAAGAACAGCGTCAGCGACAGGCCCTGATCGACATGCTGAGTCGCTTCTGCGTAGGTATCAATAATCGCTTCCGGCCCAATCTGATACGCATCCTGATAGAGATGGAGATTCTCATTGGTCATAAACGGCGCGGGATAGTAGACGCGGCCGGTTTTGCCCTCTTTGCGGATCTCGATAGGGGAGACAATCGGATGGATGCTGGAGGTGGCATGGTTAATGTAGGAGATTGAACCGGTTGGCGGGATCGCCTGCAGGTTCTGATTAAATAGTCCGTGCTGCATCACCGCGTCGCGCAGCGCCTGCCAGTCCGCCTGTGTCGGCAGGGCCAGTCCGGCATCGGCAAACAGTGTCGCTACCCGTTCCGTGCGCGGCAGCCATTCGCGCTGCAGATACTTATCGAAGTAGGCGCCGCTGGCGTACTGCGATTCCGCAAAGCCATCGAAGGTCTGCTGACGCTCCTGTGCCAGCTGATTAGAGGTGCGCAGCGCATAATAGGTGATGCAGTAGAAGTAGAGATTAGTGAAATCCAGCGCTTCCGGTGAACCATAGGCGATGCCTTCCCGCGCCAGATAGCCGTGCAGGTTCATCTGACCCAGGCCAATGGCGTGCGAACGGCGATTGCCTTCGGCGACCGAGGGCACCGAGCCGATCTCGCTCATCATCGACACCGAGGTCAGGGCGCGGATCGCCACATCTACGGTACGCGCCAGATCGCGTGAATCCATCGCGTGCGCAATGTTCAGTGAGCCGAGATTACAGGAGATATCTTTGCCGATCCGGCGATAGCTGAGATCGTCATTGTACTCGCTGGCGCTGTTCACCTGCAGGATCTCAGAGCAGAGGTTGCTCATATTGATGCGACCGGCAATCGGGTTGCTGCGGTTCACGCTGTCCTCATACATGATGTAGGGATAGCCCGACTCAAACTGAATCTCGGCCAGCGTCTGGAAGAAGTCGCGTGGCTGAATATAGGTTTTACGGATGCGGTCGTCGGCCAGCATCTCGTCATATTTCTCGCTGATGCTGATATCGCCAAAGGCCTGACCGTAGATCCGTTCAACGTCGTAAGGCGAGAACAGCGCCATCGGTTTGTTCTCTTTTGCCAGCTGGAAAGTGATATCGGGGATCACCACGCCCAGCGACAGGGTTTTGATGCGGATCTTCTCATCGGCGTTTTCGCGCTTGGTATCAAGGAAGCGGAAAATATCGGGATGGTGTGCATTGAGCCACACCGCGCCAGCGCCCTGACGCGCGCCGAGCTGATTCGCATAAGAGAAGGCGTCCTCCAGCATTTTCATCACCGGGATAACGCCCGACGACTGATTTTCAATACGTTTGATTGGCGCACCGGACTCACGCAGGTTTGACAGCAAAAAGGCGACGCCGCCGCCGCGCTTTGAAAGCTGCAGTGCCGAATTCACGGCGCGACCAATCGACTCCATATTGTCTTCGATGCGCAGCAGGAAGCAGGAGACCAGCTCACCGCGTTGCTGTTTGCCGCAGTTCAGGAAGGTTGGCGTGGCGGGCTGGAAACGGCCGCTGAGGATCTCCTCCAGCAGGGCCCGCGCAAGCTTTTCATCGCCCTGAGCCAGCGTCAGCGCCACCATGCAGGCGCGCTGTTCGAAGGTTTCCAGATAGCGTTTGCCGTCGAAGGTCTTCAGGGTGTAGCTGGTGTAGTACTTCCAGGCACCGAGAAAGGTTTTGAACTCAAATCCCCAGTTCTCCGCCACCTCATGCAGCGCAAGCAGGAACGAAAAATCGTACTGGTTCAGTACTTCCGCTTCGTAATAGCTCTCTGCTACCAGATAGCGTAAACGCTCAGCGCAGCTATTGAAGGGGACGGTATTGGGTTGCACATGCTGCAGATAAAACTGACGTGTCGCTTCGCGATCCTTGTCGAACTGGATGCGGCCCTCGGCGTCGTAGAGATTGAGCATGGCATTAAGGGCGTGATAATCGAGCGTCACGCCGTTGAGGGTGTCTGTTGTTGCCAAAATTGGGTTACTCCCGCTTTAACTTTCGCGATATCGTCAGGCGTTCCCATCAGCTCGAAGCGGTAGAGGCAGGGGACCTGACATTTTTTTGCAATGATGCTGCCCGCCAGGCAGTAACCGGTACCGAAGTTACGGTTGCCCGCTGCGATCACGCCACGAATACCGCGTCGGTTCGCCTCATCATTAAGAAACTGAATCACCTGACCGGGCACCGCACCGCGACTGCTGCCACCGCCATAGCTGGGCACGACCAGAATATAGGGCTGGTCGATATGCAGTTGTTGCCGGGCATCAAGCGGGATGCGCCGGGCAGGCAGGCCGAGGCGCGTCACAAACCGGTGGGTGTTTTCCGACTGGCTGGAAAAATAGACCAGCGGGAACATGTGTTTATCCTCCGACAGCAGAAAGCGTGCGCAGCGTGGCGATTTTGTCCGGGCGGAAACCGCTCCAGTGATCGTTATCTGCCATCACGACGGGTACCTGGCGGTAACCCAGTGATTTCAGGTTGTCGATCGCCTCGGGCTGGCTGTCGAGATTGATAAGCTGATAGGCGAGACCCTGACGGTCCATCGCATTTTTGGTTGCCGTGCACTGGACACAGTTATCTTTAGTGTAAATAATAATGCGCATGATTCGTATTTCCCTCTATATGCGGTTCTGATGCCCGAAAACAAAGCAGACGCGGCAGGTTGCGGGCTTCATTGTGACGAACATCTGGTGTCGTGCTGATGAGATAAATACTAGATGTAGTGGTTTTGTGGGTCAAGCCCACCAGATATAGGGTTTTATGATTTGCATTTGCGCAACAGCGGCAAAGCCAGCAGGGATGCGCCCTGCAGCCTGGAAAAATCTTTTGTAAATGTCATCGGCCAGAAAAAGGGCATAAAAAAGCCCCGCACAGGGCAGGGCTCAGGAGATTTTTTGGAGTTGAGCTTAGCGGCGTGAAGCCAGCAGCACACCCACTACGATACCGAAAGCGGCACCGATACCAACACCGTGCCATGGCTTGTCATGGACATAGGTGTCAACCTGTGCACTGGCATCACGCGCAACCTGTGAAACACGGTTGCTGCCGCCGTTCAGTCTGGAGCGGGTCTGTTTCAGCAGCTTTTCTGCCTGACTGCGTGCAGAATCCACTTCGTCTTTGGCGTCACTGCCGTAAGATTTCAGCAGCGCTTCCAGTGAATCGGCCAGTTCGTTAACATCCTGATTAATATCAATGTCATCGTTTTTTACAGTGCGATTAAACATTTTTTAGCTCCCTTTGATTTAAAAACGTAATACTAGTGTAGACGACCTTGAGATAAACGAGACGCGGGAGTGTTCTTTAGGGAAAATTCCGAATGCCCACTCTGTCATGCTGTTGTAAGGTTGCGAAGCTTTTGAAAGAGGAGAGGATCGAGCATGTATTTACGACCAGATGAGGTAGCGCGCGTACTGGAAAAAGCGGGTTTCGAAGTCGATGAAATTACCCCACGGGCCTATGGTTATCGCCGTGGAGAGAACTATGTTTATGTGAATCGCGAAGCGCGCATGGGGCGCATGGCACTCGTCATTCACCCGACACTGAAAGAGAAGAGCCAGCCGTTCGCTGAACCTGCTTCAGAAATGAAGACCTGCGATCACTACACCCAATTCCCTCTCTACCTGGCGGGTGATTCACAGGAACACTACGGCATCCCGCACGGATTTAGTTCCCGCATGGCGCTGGAACGTTATATTCAAAGCGTTTTCGGCTAACGCATCAGGCCCCGCCGCGACGGGGCACTGAACCGCCTTTACCTCCTCCCTGTTTCCCTGCCGTTGCAATTACCGGCTGTGACGCGTATAAAACTGTTCCTTATAGATGTTTAGACGTCCATACGGATAAAAGTGATGAGCGAACAGCCAACTCCCTCGCAGGAACAATTTAAACGCACCATGAAAGTGCGCCATCTGGTGATGTTATCGCTGGGCGGCGTAATCGGCACCGGCCTGTTTTTTAATACCGGCTACATCATTTCCACCACCGGGGCAGCGGGGACGCTGCTCGCCTATCTGATTGGCGCGCTGGTGGTCTGGCTGGTGATGGTCTGTCTGGGCGAACTCTCGGTGGCGATGCCGGAAACCGGCGCGTTCCACGTCTATGCCGCACGCTATCTCAGCCCGGCAACCGGCTACACCGTGGCCTGGCTCTACTGGCTGACCTGGACCGTGGCGCTCGGCTCCAGCCTGACGGCGGCGGGCTTCTGTATGCAGTACTGGTTCCCGCAGATCCCGGTATGGATCTGGTGCCTGGTCTTCTGCTGCGCCATCTATCTGCTGAACGTTATCTCAACCCGCTTCTTCGCCGAAGGGGAGTTCTGGTTCTCGCTGATTAAGGTGGTGACGATTGTCGCCTTTATCGTGCTCGGTGGCGCGGCGATGTTTGGGTTTATCCCGATGAAGGATGGCACGCCCGCACCGGGCCTGAGCAACCTGACGGCGCACGGCTGGCTGCCCAACGGCGTACTGCCGATTCTGATGACCATGGTGGCAGTCAACTTCGCCTTTTCCGGCACCGAGCTGATCGGTATTGCGGCCGGTGAAACCCAGCAGCCGGAGAAAGTGCTGCCGCTGGCGATCCGTACTACCGTGGCCCGGCTGATTATCTTCTTCATCGGCACGGTATTTGTGCTGGCGGCGCTGATTCCTATGGATCAGGCGGGTATCGTGAAAAGTCCGTTCGTGCTGGTCTTCGAAAGGATCGGCATCCCGTGGGCGGCTGACATTATTAACTTTGTGATCCTGACCGCTATCCTGTCTGCGGCCAACTCCGGACTCTATGCCTCCGGGCGGATGCTCTGGTCGCTGGCCAATGAAAATACGCTGCCGCGCGCCTTTGCCCGGGTGAACAAGCGCGGCGTGCCGATGCTGGCGATCACCGTCAGCATGGTGGGTGGTTTGCTGGCGCTGGTCTCCAGCGTGGTCGCGCCAGACACGGTGTTTGTGGCGCTGTCGGCCATCTCCGGCTTTGCGGTGGTAGCCGTCTGGCTCAGCATCTGCGCTTCGCATTTTGTTTTCCGTCGTCGTCATCTTCAGCAGGGCAAATCGCTGGCCGATCTGGCCTACCGTGCGCCGCTCTATCCGCTGACGCCGGTGCTGGGTTTCCTGCTCTGCCTGCTGGCCTGTGTCGGTCTGGCGTTTGATCCGACTCAGCGTATCGCGCTGTGGTGTGGCATCCCGTTTGTGCTGTTCTGCTATGCCGCTTACCATCTGACCCACAAATCATCCCCGAAGCCTGAGGAGGCCAATGATGTCGTATAACCCTGTCGCGCAGGCTTTAACGGAGTCGCCACTGCTGATTCTGGATGGTGCCCTGGCCACCGAGCTGGAAGCCCGCGGCTGTCATCTGGCCGATGCGTTATGGTCAGCTAAGGTGCTGATGGAAAATCCTGAGCTGATCTATCAGGTGCACTACGACTATTTTGTCGCTGGCGCGCGCTGTGCCATTACCGCCAGCTACCAGGCCACGCCGCAGGGCTTTGCCACACGTGGCCTTGATGAGGCGGAGTCACTGGCGTTGATCGCGCAGAGCGTCGAGCTGGCGCGACGCGCCCGTCACGATTATCTGGCGGTCCGGCCCGACGCAAAAACGCTGCTGGTAGCGGGATCGGTCGGTCCCTATGGCGCCTTCCTGGCGGATGGTTCGGAATATCGCGGCGACTATGCGTTGCCGGAAGCGGAGATGATGGCGTTTCATCGCCCACGCGTACAGGCGCTGCTGGCGGCGGGTGCCGATCTGCTGGCCTGCGAAACCCTGCCTTCGTTTGCCGAAGCGCAGGCGCTGGTGAAGCTACTGGCTGAATTTCCTGAAGGCCGCGCCTGGTTCTCGTTTACCCTGCGTGACGCCGGACACATCAGCGACGGCACGCCGCTGTCAGACGTCGTGAGCTGGCTGAATCAGCAGCCACAGGTGGTAGCGGTGGGAATCAACTGTGTGGCACTTGAGAGCGTGACGCCTGCGCTGCAGCAGTTGCAGAAGCTGACCGACAAGCCGCTGGTGGTCTATCCCAACTCTGGCGAGCAGTATGATGCCAGCAGCAAAACCTGGCACTCAGCGCCATCAGGCTGCACGCTGCATGACAAGCTGGCAGAGTGGCAGCAGGCGGGCGCGAAGCTGATTGGCGGCTGCTGTCGCACCTCACCCAACGACATCGCGGCTATCGCCCGCGCTTGTCAACCGCAATAAGCTGGCTGAATCGGGCGATGATAGCCCGATTGAGGCGGAGAGGGCGGTCTACACTCTGATCACTGATCACTCTGTGGACCCCTTCATGAAACAGCGAATTCTGGCCCTGGCCGCCGCGCTGCTGCTTAGCGGCTGTGCCACCATTGTCGGCAATGAAACCCAACTGGTGCGCATCGACTCCTTGCCGCAGGGCGCGCGCTTTACCGTGCAGGATGAGCGTGGCTATGCGGTTGCGCAGGGTTTCACGCCGCAGACCGTTGAACTGGAAAAATCTACCGGCCGCTACTTCGGCAAAAAGCACTACCTGCTGATGCTGGAAAGCCCGGGCTACGTGCCGGTCACGGTGCCTATCGAGGCTCGCGCTAACCTGTGGTATCTGCTGGGCAATATCCCGCTGGGTGGATTCCCCGGCTGGCTGCTGGTCGATCCCTTCTATGGCGGCATGTACGACCTTAAGCCTGAACACCCGCGTCCCTTTATGAACCCGGTTGGCGCGCGCGGCTGATTACTGCGCGGTCGGCTTCACCATTCCGCCTGGCGTTTTATGGCGTTCCAGATACTGATGCTGGAAAATGCACATGCGGATGGTGTTGCGGTACTCCCCGTTGATGAAAAACTCATGTTTAAGCACGCCTTCGATCTCAAAGCCGAGCTTGGTGTAGATGTGGATCGCTTTTTCGTTCTCCTGATCGACAATCAGGTAGAGCTTGTAGAGATTCAGCACCGAGAAGCCGTAATCCATCGCCAGTTTCGCCGCCTGGGTTGCCAGTCCTTTGCCCTGATGGGCCGGATCGATAATGATCTGAAACTCGGCGCGGCGGTGCACATGGTTGATTTCCACCAGTTCCACTAATCCCGCTTTCTGCCCGTTGTGCTCGACCACAAAGCGACGTTCGGTCTGATCGTGAATGTGCTTGTTGTAGAGATCGGACAGCTCCACAAACGCCTCATACGGCTCCTCAAACCAGTAACGCATCACGCTGGCGTTGTTATCCAGCTGATGGACAAAGTGCAGATCTTCCCGCTCCAGCGGACGCAGTTTTACCGTCATTGCCTTTTCCTCTCATGAAATAATGGTCGCGAGTATACCGCATCAGCCAGCCGCTGCGTTTTGCGCTGTCGCATTCGCGTGCCTGCTTCAGTCTGTAAAGGTTTACAGCGTCGCGTGGCAATCTAATGACTCAGAGGAAGAGAACAGCGCGCCGTTCTGGCAATGGAGAGGATGACGCTAATGGCGGAAGAAGGGGATGTTACAGAAAGGCGTGGCGGATGCAGCAGCGCCGGACGGCAGGTGAACGCCGTCCGGCCTGATTTCAGGCAGAGATCTGTTCGATGATGCGACCCTGCGACATGTGCACGGCGCGATCGCACATGTGATCGATCACGTCGGGATCGTGGCTCACCAGCACCATGGTCAGGCCATCCTGCTGTTTCAGATCGTTGAGCAGATTGAGGATCTCCGCCTGCACTGACATATCCAGCGCCGACGTCGGCTCATCCAGCAGCAGGATCTTCGGTTGCAGCAGCAGGGCGCGCACGATGGCGACGCGCTGACGCTGGCCGCCGGAGAGCTGATGCGGATAGCGATCCGCCAGGGCGGGATCGAGTCCGACGTGACGGAAGCCCTGATCGATACGATCGTTGATATTGTCGCGTTTAAGCAGCTTCAGCGGCTCCGCCAGCGTGCGACGCAGCCGGTGACGCGGATGCAGCGAGGCATAGGGATCCTGAAACACCATCTGCACTTCCTGACGCAGTGCGCCGGTGAAGGCTTTACCCGGCTGAACCTCGTGACCGGCAAGCTGCATCTGACCCTGCCAGTGTGGGTTCAGACCTGCCAGCACCCACAGCAGCGACGACTTGCCGCAGCCTGACGGACCCACCAGACCAAAACACTCGCCAGCGTTAACCTCCAGGTTAACCTCATGCACCACGGTGCGCAGCTCGTAACCCTGTTTGTGGGCGACGCTTAGATTCTGCAGCTTAATCATCATTCGCCTCCAGCGCAGCGCGGTCCAGCACCGGTAAAGTCTGTCCGTGGGTCGCTTTACCCGGACGGCAGGCCCACAGCGTGCGGGTGTAGGGATGGGTAGCGTGCGGCAGATCGGCGGCGGGCAGCGTATCCAGCAACCGGCCTTTATACATCACCATCACCCGCTCGCAATGTTCTGAAACCTGCTGCAAATCATGGCTGATCAGCAGCAGGCCCATGTTGCGCGCCTCCACCAGACCGCGGATCAGCGCCAGCACCTGATCGCGCATGGCATGATCCAGCGCGGAGGTCGGTTCATCGGCGATCAGGAAGTCCGGATCGGTAATCAGGGCGATCGCCAGCATCACGCGCTGGCCCATGCCGCCAGAGAGCTGATGCGGATACTGCTGCATCAGACGACGCGGATCGGGCAGGCCGACCGCATCCAGCATTTCACACACTTTCTCTTTGCGCTCGACACGGCTCAGGCGGCGATGCAGGATCAGCGGCTCTTCCACCTGCCAGCCAATGGTGCGCGTCGGGTTAAGGGCATACTTCGGGTCCTGCATCACCATCGCCACGCGGTTACCACGCAGCTGGTTCCAGTGACGCTCGCTTAGCGTCAGCGCATTTTCACCGGCCACCTGGAGCTGGCTGGCCTGCAGATGCAGCGCGGGCGAGAGTAAGCCCATCAGGCTGCGGGCGGTCAGTGACTTGCCGGAACCGGACTCACCGACCAGCGCCACGCGCTCGCGACCCACGGAAAAACTGATGTTATCGACCAGCAGCGCATCGTCGCTGCGAATGGTCAGCCCCTCGGCATGGAGCAGATTATTTTGCATGACGGGTATCCAGTCGGTCGCGCAGGCCATCGCCTGTCAGGTTAAAGGCCAGGCTGGCAAACAGAATCGCCGCGCCCGGTGCAGCAGCAACCCACCACTGATCAAAAATGACTTTACTGCCTTCGGCCACCATCGAACCCCATTCCGCTGTCGGCGGCTGAACGCCCATACCGAGGAAACCGAGTCCGGCCGCGGCCAGGATAATCCCGCCCAGGCTCAGTGCGGCGCGGACTACCGCCGTCGGCATGCAGAGCGGCAGGATATGACCGAACATCAGGCGAAAGCCCGTAATCCCCTGCATCCGCGCGGCGGCAAGGTAGTCGCTGCGGCGCAGTGCCAGGGTTTCAGCGCGTGCCTGACGGGCAAACGGCGGCCAGCTGGTCAGCGCCAGTGCCAGAGCGCCGTTCATCAGGCCTGGGCCGAGAATCGCCACCAGCGCCAGCGCGATCACCAGGTTGGGCAGTGACAGAAAGATATCGGTAATGCGCATCAGCAGGCGTTCGGTCCAGCCGCCCACGTAACCGGCGGTGATGCCGATCAACAGCCCGGCCGGAATGGTCAGCACCAGAATCAGCGACACCAGCAGCAGGGTCGGACGCGCGCCGTAAATCACGCGCGACAGCAGATCGCGGCCAAAGCCGTCGGTGCCGAACCAGTGCTGTGCCGACGGGGCCAGCAGACGGCTCGACATGGTCTGCACGTTCGGATCGAACGGCGCAATCAGCGGCGCCAGCAGTGCCATCAGGATAAGAATCGCCACCAGCGTCAGCCCAACGGTTAACGAGGTAACGCGTTGCCGGCGACGGCGTGGTCGCAGCGTTTCGAGTTCAGAGAGTTGTTGCGTCATCGGGTTCTCGGATCGGTTAACCAGGTTAAAACATCCGCCAGGGTGTTAATCAGGATAAAGCAGCTGCCGATTAACAGGGTTGAGCCCAGAATCGCCGGCACATCGCCGGAGAACAGCGCATTGGTCATATAGCGACCCACACCTGGCCAGGCGAAGACGGTTTCAGTCAGCACCGAGCCTTCCAGCAGCGTAGCGTAGGAGAGGGCGATCACCGTGACCAGCGTGCCCAGCACGTTGGGGAAGATATGGCGCAGCAGGATGCGCACCCGACCCGCGCCTTTAGCTCGCGCCAGCACCACATACTCTTTGCTGCTCTCTTCCAGCAGCGCAGCACGCAGCAGGCGGGTAATGCCCGCCATCGCCAGCAGGCCGAGGATAACCACCGGCAGCCAGAGGTGCGCAATCGCATTGCGGAACATCTCCGGTTCACCCGATAGCCAGCTGTCGATCAGCACAAAGCCGGTCTTCGGCTCCAGGGTGTAGACCCAGATATCATCCAGCCGTCCCGGTCCGGCGGACCAGTGCAGCACCGCATAGAAGAGCAGCAGGCCCAGCAGGCCGAGCCAGAACACCGGCACCGAGTAGCCCAGCAGCGAGACAAAGCGGGCGAGATTATCGATCCAGCTCCCCGGTTTCCAGGCGGCCAGCAGCGCCAGCGTCACACCGAACACCACCGCGAAGATCATCGCGCAGGTCGCCAGCTCGATGGTGGCGGGGAAGGTGGTCATCAGGTCGCCACTCACCGACTGATTGGTGAGGCGGGAGACACCCAGATCGCCCTGCGCCAGATGTTCGACGTAGCGCCAGAACTGCATCAGCACCGGCTGGTCGAGACCCAGGTCATGACGCACCTGCTCATAGGTCGCTTCACTGGCGTGATCGCCGGCGATCTGCTGCACCGGATCGATCGGCGAGAGATGCGACAGCATAAAGGTGAAGGCGAGCAGGCCAAGCAGCGTGACCAGCAGCGACAGTACGCTACCGATCAGGCGCCCGCCACGCTGCCAAAAAAGCCGGGCGAACCCGGCTGAAGGAACAGACTGTGCCATTACTTAGTGACCTGCGAGTAATACACCATGTCAGGGTTAATGCCCTGCACATAGCCTTTCAGGTTGTCGCGCAGGGCGATCAGGTTCTTCGCCTGCATCCCAATCACATACGGTGAGTTCTTCATCACTTCACGCTGCATCGCTTCATACAGCGCCACGCGTTTCTTCGGATCGCTCTCGGCGGTCGCCGCAATCACCTGCTTGTTCAGCTCAGGAATGTGCCAGTCTGAACGGAAGGCGATGGTTTTGCTGCCATCTTCCGGGTTGTAAGCAAACGAGGCGGCATTGGTGTTGGGATCGAAGTAGTCGGAGCCCCAGGCGTTCAGCGTCGCTTCATATTTATGCGCTTTCACGTTGGTCGATACTTCGGAACTCAGACCCGGCACCACTTCCACTTTCACGCCCGCTTTGGCGAAGCTGCCCTGCAGCGCCTGTGCGATATCCAGATAAGGCGGCTGGTTGCTGGTGGAGAGCTTGAAGGTGACGTTGTTCAGGCCCGCTTTCTTCAGAATCGCTTTGGCTTTTTCCGGATCGTAGCTGTATGGCGTGTCGTTGATCGCGCCCAGGAAGCCCTTAGGCAGGAAGCTCTGATGCACGTCGAACTGACCTTTCAGCAGCTCACTGGCGATGCCTTTGTAATCCCACAGGTAGCGTGCTGCTTCCCAGAAGGCCGGGTTCTTCATCGTCTCGTTCGCGCCGATGTTGAACTGGATGTAGTAGAGCGATGCCATGGGAATCGCTTCCGTCTTCACGCCCGGTTTGCCGTTCAGCGCAGCAATCTGATCGGCACCCAGGTTACGGGCGATATCGGCATCACCCTGTTCCAGCAGCAGACGACGCGCAGCCGGTTCAGGCACGTTCTTGATCAGGATGTTCTTCATTTTTGGCGCGCCCGCTGGTGAGGTCGGGTTAGCGCTGAGCAGCACCACCTGATGCATCACCACTTTGCGGATCTGATACGGGCCGCTGCCCGCCGAGTGGGTGGCCAGCCAGGCGTTACCGAAATCGCCGTTCTTCTGATTCGCCATTGCGGTTTTTTCATCAATGATCGACGAAACCGGTGCAGAGAGCAGGCTCAGGACGTAGGTCGGGCTGACGTTGGCGGTCCAGCTGATCTGCACATGATTGTCATCGACTTTCTTCAGGAAGCCATCGACGTTATCTTTGGTCCAGCCGAGCTGCGTCAGGATGAAAGAGGGATCGAGGTTCAGCTTCACCACGCGGCCCAGCGAGAAGATCACATCTTCCGGACGCAGCGGGTTGCCGGTAGAGAATTTCGCATCTTTACGCAGTTCAAAGGTCAGGCTGCGGTTGTCGCTGCCGGGCTGCCACGAGGTGGCCAGCGTAGGTTTCAGATCCACCGGATTCTGCGGGTCAGACTGCACCAGGCGCTGATAGATGTTAGTAAAGGCCTGAACGCTGGTCAGTTCAAACCCTTTGGCCGGGTCGAAGCTGTCTGCGTCGTCAGTTGATTGTGCAATCACCAGCGTATCTTTTGGTGTTGCGGCCTGGGCTGTGAAGGCGGCAGCCAGCGTCAGCGCCAGCAGTGATGGAATTATAGTTTTCATGAAATTTCCTTGCCTCTAAAAAGTTACGCGAGTTTACGAAAGGGCCGATGCGAAGAATAGTCGAATATGGGCTAATCATATGTCAAAAGGTTATAAGCATTGCCTGGAGGTTATAAGAAGATCGCCACGCTGTTACCGAAGCGGCAACCTGAGCAGAAACAAATCCTCAACGAAACCGTTATTCAATACGTTATTGCTTTACCGAAGCCGGCCTCTCTTTATAATGGCGGCAGATAACTTCAGGAGAATTCAGTTGGACAGTCACCCGAGATTAACCTTTATTCTGGCAAGCTGAGTTTCCTCTGCTGCTTGCCAACCGGCGAGCAGCGATCCCCGCTTTAATTAACGATCGCGCTCCTTATTTTTAATCCTGCTATCACCAGGAGTGCGCGTTATGCTGCTGTTTATATTCGCTCTTTTTCCTCCGCC
>PVMI01082183.1:4761-21083 GCA_008528875.1 Aulacorthum solani
TATATATATATATAGACACTTAGTTAACTTCATACTATTATTATTATTATTATTATTGAGAGTGGCTGTTTTATTGGCATCAGTAATATTGTATATATTTGATTAGTATTAGATAACTAAAATAATGTACCTACTACTTTTAACGCAAACGATTTACAAGAATTCAATAATATTAAGAGCAAATAAGCAATTTCTCAAAAATGTTTCATTTTACCGTAATATAATAAAATTACGGAACACAAAATGACACTGTTGATACGGATCACGGAATATATTTAAATATTGTGTATTTTCAATAGTTTGGTTAAAAGTAGCTTAACCATCGCGGGCATCGCTTGTATTTCCAAAGATATACTGCATGGTTTAAGATAATCATTGACTATCTCTGCAATGTGTATTATACGGTCTACACTGGCACTCGTTGGCTAGCGTTTCTTCTTCTTTTTCTTCGTCTTATTACTTTGGAGAGTATGGCTGTTTTACCGGCATCGGCCGTCCTATATTGTAATCGGTGCATTTGCAAAATGTCTGTTAAACAAGACGTTTAAAGGGTAGGTTTATTATGGGCATATCAATAAATTCAGTGGGTGAGTTTCCGTTTGCCAGACAGGCGAGCATTTAAATCTAAGTGACACGTAGGTACGCGTAGTACACACTTATTACTCCGAGCGTTTACATCTCAGACGTAGTGGCGTTTTCAGTTTGATTACGTTGTGCAGAAACTTTACTGTTTATCGACACAATATGTCCATTCTTGTGTCAGTATATTATTTAGTGTGAAACACGAGTGGCGGTTGTTTCCGTTTAAATACACACTGTTAAATGTATAAAACGAATACACGCATGTTCTTCATATTATTGATAATAATATTATGCAACTTTAATCAAAGGAGGGCTGCAAGTCGTTGGAAATAATTGACTGCTCGAGTTAAGTATTTTAGAGGACAAGCGCATGGTCGTTAATAGTTAACAAATACTAATAATTTATCAACTCCAACTGTTAGTTTTAAACTAAGTACAAAGTTATTGTTATGGAAAAAAACACTAACCAATGAACTAAATTTAAACAAAATAAAAATTATCTTTTTTCCTCACTAAAAATTGCATTAAGAATAATATTTTGTGTATTTATCTATATACAAAATCAATTTATCAAAAAACTAGATGGCTTATATTTAAATCAACAGAAAAAAAACTTAGTTATTTAAACAATCAATTAATCTAGTCAAGTTGAAAGTTAGAAAAATACATAATATTTTAATTACAAATAATTAATTACATGTTGGCAAGTTAAAGTTCATATATCATTTTAAAAAAATATGTTATTTTATGTTATATTATTTAGTGACTATTAATAGTGCGTAAAAATCAATAATTTTAGCGTTATTTAAATATTAACAAAATATGACAGCAGAGGAGTAGTATTGTTCACACAGATTCTCCTCTGTTGTCGGTTCAAACGGGAGGGGGGGGGAAAGTATCAATAATTCATAAGTATCATATTGGACATTGTGATGTGTAACTTTCAAAACCTTAACTATCCTTACTTTATGGTTACTGAACTCCTACGATTAATGTCCGCAACATTTTACTTGAACCATTTAGTGCAGTCAATTTGATATTAATCAATTATAATATAATAAGGTGTATAGACTATGGCAAATATAGTATGTAAAAAAAAAAACTTTGGCACACAATTTTGGCTAACCTAAATCTTAAAAAAAAATCCAGCATTTTTTTAAAATTCAAAAATTATTTTTGAGGCAATGTTTCCTATACGATAAGTAGGCTAGTTGTTTTCACTATCGTGTGAATTCATAAATACATTATGCAATGCATGTCATTTATTATTTCAATTATTATCATACTTTTTTTACCATTATTTATAATATTATTTTATTATAACATTTTTTTCAGTTTCGACACACATTTCGCCTTTTCCTGATTTCCTGGGATTGTCCACTTCTCATTATACAGTCCACTATCACGCACGGCTAGTGCCCGTACATTGTCGGAGCATTACTCTTACTACAGCGATCTCACGTGAGTGGGCATTATCCAACGCACAACTTACCCTGTAGAGCTGCAAGGCTGCTCAAATTAGGTTGCTTCCCACAGTCAGTCCTATGAGTACTAGAGGATGAAGCTAAACTTTTTTATAGAATATACAAAACTGTCACTATAGGCATCACGGTCGGTCGTCATGACAAACGATACGACCGTCATGATGCCGACCTTGGCAGTTTTATTTTTCGTATCCTCTGTTAAGTTTCACTTCAGAAAAAGTAAGTCCGTTAACATATAGTACTGTTGTACAGTATTTTGCATTATTGATGTGCGTAACATAATGCAACATGTAACATATGGGTAACGCATATGCATTATATAGGTCATTCACACTATACTACCGATCGTGTGATCTAGGTTCTACTTAGCTCACTGTGTGCTGGACAAAAGTTTTTTATTTATGGTAAAAGATCGACAGTTCAAAACATTAAAATATGACTTGACCCGATTGTAAACGATTGTAAACGATGATATGAGATTTTGTATAAGTAAGCAAAATACTTTGTCCCTTCAAGACAATGTATTGAGTATGAGCTACGTATCTCCAACTTAATCCTTAAAAACATTATGAGATCAACGATTCAGTTAAATAGTGGTATGATACATCTCCAGTTCAAACGACGTCAAGACATCTCCATTAAAAGAATAAAAAAATCGGACACACTTTCATTCCTTTCTAAATAGAAAAGATCCTCCAGCAATATGCAATACGTCACGTTAAACTTTCATCACAATTAAACACAAAGTATTTGAGGAATACCAAAGATACGAATCGACCAACTCTTAATCTCCCACGCAACATTAAAGAAGTCACTTTAAATTGTTATAAAATAAAAAATCGCGAAAACGTATTTTTAATACTTTTCAACTGATATTGTAAATATATATTATCTTGAGCCTTTATTAAATGTCATTCAAGCTTTTGGACCCAACAAATAAAATTTATTGACAATCATAAAAAAAAAGAAAAAAATTGAAAATTATAACAGTCCGTAAACAGCTAAAAAGAAGTCATAATATTCTGAAAATATAATAAAATACACAAATTGTGAATATAAGTATATGGTGTAAATTTCAAGTATCTGTTTATTCGTTTATGTTGTAAAAATTTCAACATCAAACGCTCATAAAAATTTAATTTGACTTTCTGGTAGAATTTTTTTTTTTTTTTGATTAAGGTAGAAAAACTTATAAGGATAATTGTATTAAATTTTAAATCTTTAGACATAGAAAGAAAAAAAAATTATGAATTTTTAATTCAAAATAATTTGTAAATTTTAGTGATTATTATGAATTTTGTCAAATTTCTAAATTCAAACGATCACACAAAATTACTGTGAATTTACTCTCAACTTTTTTGAATTTCCACTAAAAACAACTTACGTGGGAACTTGTATTATATTTTTAAGTTTTTAAACTATCGTACAATTTTTTGTCGACCTTAATTTAAAAAAAAAAAAAAAAAAACAAAAACAAAAATTTCATGTGCCTATAAACACGAGTCAAAATATTTTGAAAATTGTATGGTGCATAGAAAACAAGGATACAAATGTTCAGTGAACATTTCATGTATTTTTTTTTAGAGTTACATCAAAAATCAAAATTGATTTTGTCAAAAACCAGGCCGTAAAAATCTCTTTTTAACTTAATCATTCGTTTTTTTTCTTGCCACTTTTTAAAACTATTAGGAATGTTTTACTTTTGAAATCCCAAGTAGCAACTAGATTCATTTTCCTACCAAAAAAGATGCAGTTGAAGAAAATCAAAACACATTAAATGACCCAAACCGTGATATGAGAGACAAAAAATATATATAAATAAATATATTAAAAATAAACACATTATTGTAAAATAAATACATTCATCGTTTCACTTAGAATCTAAAAAATAATAAGACATTACGTAAGTAGGTACAAAAATGAGTGAGTCGTTACTGGTATGTATTATATAGTATTACATAGGTACTATAATTATACAACTATACAATAAATTCCTCAACTAAAGAAGACTAAAATATTTGTAACACATTCTCTGGTTTTAGTTTTCAAACAAAAAAGGTGAATTATTAATTGTTAAACAGTTTTGAATTGTATATGAAAAAATAAATATTATAGTTACTTTACTCACATAATTAAGACTATTAAAACAATACCAATTGTGAAGTCATTTGAAAACATTATAAGTGCACTTAAAGGTACGAGTACCTACAATTAATTTAAAACTAAAACATCTTGGTATGATGACAACCAGTCACTGAAGAAAAAAAATGTAATATATTACCATAATGTATTTTTAATTGGTCCTACTATTACGGTTATATTACACTGTATATTTTTTGGATGTCTATGATTCGAATACCTTAAGTTTTAGTTTTATTTATCTTTTGGATGTTTTGATATTCGTTTCGGTCCGAATTTGTTTCAATGACAAACTGTGTTGATGGATGTGTATCGTAAAATTGAGAGTTGAACATTTCATGGAGACTCGTTAGACCATCATAGTGTTGTTGTCATGACATTTGAATTAATTAAAAAAAATTAGTTAGTAATTAATAATAATTGAGTAATTTGATTAAATGTTTATACTAATATCAACGGGAACATTGCACCGAATTTGGCAGGATATGCAATTTTAATAGTGAAAAGGATCGTAACTCACCCGACGTAAATATTGTACTCAGAAACCGCAAGTCCTTGTTTAGCTATGTTTACTTCCACTTTATTGAATATCTCGCTTTCATCAAATCGTTGTAGTTGCAGGTATTATGTCTTTTTCTCAACCATATTATATAAATGCAATATACTGCACTTGTATGATTGCAGTAAGACTAAAAACGTTAACAGTATTCATCAATTGTTTTTTTCGAAAATTCATTAGAAAAGCGTGTCTTATAATGTTGTCAGTGGATCTTTTTTTAATGTACATTTTGATCGTGAAACTCCTACTTTGTTCAATTATTGTTTTAATTTTACACATTTTGTATTAAGATTATTTACAACAAAAATAACTTTAATAACCCTTAGGTATGTAAAATAATAATATTAATTTAATTTAGAAAATATTTCAAAAATTAACAAAAATTCTTAAAATAATAACAGACAAATTGGACTCTAAAATTGTATTTTGAATTTTATGAATGATATTGCATTTTACATTATTACAAATATACTTACAATTACGCTTGTTGAATGAGTGTCGAATTTTCATGTCAGCTTCGCCATCAAGTCTGTTGCAGTATTTAATTTTTGTCGATATATTATAAAATGAGAATCCCATTTCACGATTACGATTACGTCGTAATATTATTAATCGTAGGTTATCGACAACAAACTTTATCTTGTTTGAGTTCAGGAGTCAATAATATCGATAAAATATTAAAGCTGACTATTATAGTATTTTGACTTATTAGAGGTGAATCGATATACTATTAAAAATAAATTTGAATAATCAAAATGTGATAGGAAGGTTCATCTTCAATCAGATTTTTAAAATAATTTTCTTAAATGTTTTACGAATAGCACTTAAATTTCGTGGAACCACTATGATATCACGATCTGCGCGGAACAAAGTTGAACAAACACTGCATTAGAATATCAGCTCAAGTTCAAATCCAATAATATTTGTATTTAAATTGGACGATCGAAGTACAATAAGTTACAACTTTTAAAGTGTCACTTACTCACTTAATATTTATTTCGAGGCATTCGATATTAATTATAACTTTACTCAAAATGTGTAGTGTGAATAAGTACGTCAGTGCAGTTACATTAGCTATAGTAGAAAAATCATCGTACTTTTGGTGGTCGATAATAATTATTACATAAAATTTCCGAAAAGTGCATATTTTAATTAGTTAAATTTTAATTATTTTAATTAGATGATCGTTTAACTAAATAATATTGCTCCAAACATTCAAGGCTCCTCATCATTATGAATACGGCTTGTTAAACAGGAAATTACATTTTATATACTTTGACAATATTTGAACATGTTAATATTATTATTTGATTGAAAATATTAAACCGTCGTGCGTTGCTCATTATTCAATAAACGAACAAAAGAATTAACAACCATATGTCAGTTTAAATTTTTCGTAACATCAGTATTACAGGGATGATATATTATATTATTATTTCACGTATATTTTAATACGTGACCAGGAAATTCGAAAAACGTTTTTCATTTTTCATTTTCCCCCCTCCCCGTTTTGTTTATGAGCTTTGATTAAATAAACGTTCGCATGGTATATTGAATTATCGACCTGCGTCAACACGAGCAGCAAATAAATACATCAACATTTTTGTGATAAATCTGATTACGAACCTCATCCTTTTCGCCCTATCAACACCAGCCATCAGAACTCGTCCCTCCTCCATAAAATTATGTATCGCCATCCATATTGATTCCGTCGAAATTAATTTGTTTTCAGATTATATTATATAAGTTTTGTGAATTCATTTATTTAATCTCCCTGTTGCAACCAATGCTCATCACTCATAGCCGTATCCGTTGCCAATATTCTGTACAGGGTTTTTTTTTATTTATTCACTGAATACGAGTTGTTGACCAACACAATTAATTTTTTTTTTTAATTTTTTTTATGAAAAACACATTTATAATGCCATAATAATATTATATACAGAACAAAATGTAGGTAAATATTATTATGTGAAATCAACTCCACGTTATTTTCAGAATAAATGGATTCCTGCAGTATTGAATTAAGAGAAATATAATACATATATTTTTTTAGAGGATAGGTTCGTGATTTATTGAGGTAGGTATAATAATATATTTGTTTGCACTAATCGAAAATGTTTCACAGCAGACTGTGCAATGACCACGAAAAACTACTGGAAATATGAATATCGATCTATACTATTGTAATGTGACGGGATTGGATTTAAGTATCGGTAGGTGTTCAGATTATTTTTCTATAATTTTCGTAATAATATCATGTCATGATATTGTTTCTATTACGAGTTGTTGGTACCTAAATAAAAACAAAATTATATACCTCATGTCATTTTTTTGAAGTTCGAATTTTTACAAAATTTATCTTACTAAAAATATACAAATTACTTTGCAGTTAAATATTTATAAAATGTTCAATTTGTTTATCTAAGGATTAAACGTTTAAAATAAGGTCTCACTTAAGTAGTTCATACTGTAACCAAAAAATTATGTAAATGAATGATGGCTATCAAAATTATCACATTCTTATAATAACTATAAGATTTGATAATATAATATTTATTGATTTTAAAATTTTTTGATTATTATATTATAGTAAAATTTTAGACCCCGGATATACATTTTTAAGGCCCATCAGACGGTGCATCCAGCGCACCTGAGGTAGTTGGGCACTGATTATTTCTGATTTATAAATATTTAAATATTATTTATTTACTTACCAACTCATCAGACAATGCGTTAGACATCCTGAAATATTAAAAAAATTCTTCATGGTGAGCCCTCTGTGTCATGAAGTTCCCCTGAAACTGTAATTCTTTAATCCTTTTCATGTTCATCGGATATACAAAATATCTCTTTTTGGATCTTTCCTTTTTTGCAGCATTTTTACGTTTTTGTAATACATATGCTATAGCTGTGGCTTCAACGTCATTTAATAAGTCCATTACATAGATAAAGTTAACTCTTGACTTGAAAACTAAAACCAAATACAAAGGCCTTACCTTTACGAGTTTGATGCAACTAATAATTTACTTCAAACCTAGCCAATATTCACTTTATTTTATGTATAAAAATTTGAATATTGTTAAATATGGAACCAAGGAAAACCGCTTGTAGTGTGTAAACAAAACGGAGGCGAACTTTTAAACTGCTGCAGATAAAAACCGCGATCGACGCAAATCACTCCACAGAGTGTAACCAGCTTAATAATAGTACAAAGAAATGCATAGAATGAATTTGTTCAGTAAAAGTGTTAAACAATAGTTTATATCGTAGTATAATAGTAGTAAATCCGATGAAGTATTATTTATGTTATGCTATAAAATTATACACATGCAATAGTATACAATTTTTTTTCATTTATAATCATCAGCATAAATTATTTTTTAACAATGCTACGATCAAAATATAATATTGTTTAATGCACTACCTAAAACAGTACATGGGGCATTGTTAACTGTTAAGTATATTTATTTTGTAAAGTACCTATTATTAAACTTAAAAGTTTATAAAAATTAAATATGTAAGACTATTTAAATTGAACCACTAAAGAAAGAATACAATCTTTATCAAATCATAGTGTATACATTATAATCAATTTCTAAGCTAATCGTATTCTTCATAATATATTTGGAACATATTTTTTTACTCTTAAAAAACACCTTGTACAAATAGAAAACAATAAATAGGCACTATGGAACAATATCAGAAATATTCTTGTTTATAATTATGTGTTTAAATATTTCACACTTAGTAATTCATACTTACAAATTAAATCAAATGGTAAACCTAAAATATTCAATGAGCTTTGTCAAAATTATTTATAACTTATCAATCTTTAAACTAATTTAATGTATTCTATAATAATTATAATCGCTTATAATTAATTTTGAAGGCGGAGGTCTGGATGTTCACATAGACTGATACGATTAATTCATGTCACTGGTTAAAATTATAATTTACACAATAATTGGATTTTGGTAGATTTTAACAGATAAAATATTTAAGGACTTAACAAGGATAATATTTTACACAGAAAGTTAAAACTAAGATAGATATTTAAAAATAAACCCGTTTTATTCCGTTAAATATTTTAATACCGTAAATACAATTTTTTTCTATTTTTAACACCTATCGTTGTTATTATTCTTATTAGTTGAACTAAAAAAATGTATTAAATAAGTAAAATAAATTAACTTATTTAATACATATATTAATAGCTCATAGTCTATATACTTGTTTTAATATTTGTACCATAAAAAAAAAAACAATTATAGACCTACTTATAATACTGTACAGTAGATTTTTATAAAAATAAATCATTATTTTGTAAATGGTATATTTTTAATGTTTGTTGGACACAAATAAATAAATATTTTACAGTAACGGTTTAAACACTAAATTTTTATGTTATGTTATAAATTTATTTTTAATTAATAAACTTCCTAGACCGTAGATTTATGTACGTGATTTTTATAACATATTAAGAATACTAAATAACACTATCAAGTTTGTGAAATATCACGTTTCCTGATCTTTGATACGCGAATACTAGTGTACTCAAGTGATTCAAGGGCCACTTATGAATTGAATTTTATCAGTAAGTTTTTTTCCCTCAAAAAAAAATTGATTTATATTATATGCAAAAAAATATCCATTTTATTAAATTGAATAATATAATAACTAATGATTTCACTTGAAAATAAATTTAGATTAATTAGTTTTCTGACGAGTTGTATAAATATTTCATATTCAATTTAAGACTAAATGATAATTTTATAACTCTCCTTTTAATGCAAAGCGAAATGTTTTTTTTTTATTACCACTCTTAAAGTGTTTACTTAATATAGGTCAATTGGGGAAGGGACCTCTTAAGTTTCGTTTTTGTTAGTAAAAGGCGCTAGAATGAAAGTAATATTTTTACCCTCGATAACTCCATAATAAAATCAACTGTACCCTTTGTCGACATCACCAAAGTGCTATAAATTTCGTGAAATAAACTCATATGCGGTTAAATACTTCATTGACATCGTATGGTTACTTATTTCTTACGAAGTGGTGTTCAGGTCTTTAAAAAAAAAACAGAATAATATAAAATTTCGTTATTATTGATAATACTCTATCCTTACAGTGCAAATAAAACCAAAATTATTAAATATATTGTAGAAAGCAAATATTTATATTATAAAGCATATGATTGGTAAACGTATACAGATATCACGTAAGTTATTAATAAATAACAATAATAATAATTATTTATTGCACTTGAATTTATAATGAAAAAATAATACAAAGGTCTGCTGACTGATCCTCGGTTACCACTTATAGACACCAATTCGTTAGTTGGTAAAAACTAGTAAGTATAGTCATCAACATTTTTTTAAAAGCCCTTACAATGGATATTTAATTATTTGTATTGATTTAAATGCTTTTAAAAAAATACATATTATAATTTACCTATAATATAGTAAATAGAAACAGTCATCAAATAGAAAATTAAAAATAAATTAACACATAAATTGTAAAGCTAGCCTAAGGAAGAAAACATACATACATATTATACATCAGCATTCACATCAGATGATCCACCGCAGGAGATAATATATTAGTCTTGTCGTCAAGTTGTAACCGGTGTTGGTATATGTTTACCACAGTAAATAAATGTAATTTAAACTTGTGTTCCGTGTTACTAACACCGTATAGTTGTTATTCGAACAGTCAAACAGACCACATCCACTGACTACTATGGTAGAATACAGGAAAGACGGATCTACAACAGGAGCATAGAATATGATAGAAGCGACTGCTATCAAAATTGATACCATTGCTTCCTGAAAATTATTTTAGTTGAACTCAAGGAATTAATTTTCAATGTCATCACTCTTTTCTGTCATATTTGATGATAATTAAAAATATTAAACCATCTTTTATGTAAATATGAATAAATTAGTTTTTGTTTATGCTGAATTACAAATTATTTATTACTACTAAATTACTATATAATGTAACACCTATATATATATATATATATATATTAATAGTGTGCAGAGTAAAAAAAATTGATAAAAAGTTAATGCTTTCAAAAATAATGAGTGTTTTTCGATAAAAAAATCACCCTGTATACTAATAATCTGTTTATAATGAATAATACTTTAAGACATGTTCATTGAAATACTATATTATAGAGAAAACGGTTACAACATCATGTAAAGCCTCCACTCCTATAATCTATATCATGTCAAGCCTCCAGAATAATCGATCAGCCGTTTGATTGTCGCTTCTATTATATATTGTATGGCAATGACTTATTATAGTGACGCCATAATAATCTGAATAGTCTATATTTGTACAATGGTTTTAACTTTATTATTGAAAAATGGGATACCGATAAAAATATAATTTAATAATATGATGAAGATGATTCAAAATAAAATTACCAGAAAATTTACCCTTGACAGTGGAGTAGCTGATTTGCCTATCAAAAACGCCGTGTTTACTAAAAGAATACATTAAAATATCGTAAATTTCGGAAAAATAAACCTAACGACGATACTAAAGCCGCAATAAAAACGAATATATAATGTCATATCGAAAGCGATCATCGCGTACGTTATTCTACCCGATAGTTGGTTATGTATTTTAAGAAGAAAAAATACACATAATATCGCAATAAAAATTTCATAAATCTGGTTAAAAATTTATATTTTTAAATTCTCAGCGTAAGTAGTCAAAAATCGAAACATTTTTTTTTCAAAAATAATGGATATAACGTCAAAATCTAGACCCACTGGTTAACATATTATTTATAATTTATATAGAAAACGACATACGTTTAACTCAAATTAAGTGGTATATTTTAGTTTTCATTAAGTATCTATTAGTGTTTGATTGGAATTCGGTTTGAGTATATTATGCTCTCCTATCTATATAGTTGTTGTGAATGACCATGTTTGTTTCTTATATTTTAAAATTTCTGGCATTCTGTCGAGAAGGTATGCTTACTGCTTAGCAGTAAAATCAACTCTTTGTGATTTGCATAATATGGATGAATCGTTTTTGGTCATGAGGCGATGGTGCATTAAATTTCCAGGGTCAGTTTGAAGGTGGTTCGAGCTGTGGAATGGCAAAGAGTGCGTTGGTTTTTGCAAAAAAAAAATTATAGTCTATCAGGTCCATAGTTCATGTTATATTATTTATATTCATCTAACGATTCAGAATTATTGATAAGGCTTACAATCTCTTTGTCTTTGGGACCACAAAGTGATAAACAACACCCACTAAATAGGCCCTGCAAAAACAGTTCACTCATAGGCTCTATATATACAAGCCGTGCCTGCCCTATTCGAAAACGATTTATAGTATAGTTTCGTATTTTCTTTGTATACCTGTAGGGTTTTTTCGTCATATTATTTTAATGTTGTTTTTTATCGTGTTCAGTAAACATACCGCTAAATTTACATAAATATATTTTTAACTACCGGCTCGAAAAATACAGCATTATATCCATACCTTTAAATGTGTGAGTGGGTATAAAACTCTTATTTTAAAATAATATTATAATAATTACGACTTTACAAAATGTGTTCGATGTTTGCTTCCCGGAACATATTTTATCGCATTCGATCGTCCGTGTATGAGACATTAAAGTGATATTCACTGTCAAAAATCGAACCTAACCACACCGTCCAAAATGTTTGAACAATTATGGGTTTAGGTATAATATACGAACAATTAGTGTTTACACATTCGTCGTAATAATTTATTCATAGTTCATATTATACGTATATTATTATGATTCACGAAATAAAGACTGACTACCATTGTACATTTTTAGAATAAAATAAAATATTTATCAACATAATGTCATGTTTGTAATTTGAACTTCAATGGCTTTTGAATAACAAGACGCCGTGATGTGCTAACCATCAGTAACGCCCCGGGGCTATAATTGTTTAAAGCTCAAACTATAACACATTATTCCGAAGGTATTTCTTCGTAGATTAAATGGTAGTATTAGTTATTTACTTTTCTATGGTTATACCTACATATAATACTAATGGAGGGTGTACAAAATGTTTTTTAATAATAAACATTTATGAACAGTTCTATATTTATTTTATAATACCATATAGTTCAATTTGTCTGTGTATTTAATCTCATTATCCAAGTACTATATATTATACAAATGGTAATATAAGTAAAATGTTAAATTTAGGCGTTCGTGGAAGACTTAACTTAAATAATTTAAATATTCGTATAAGTTGGCTAAGTACACCTAAGTAAGTCTTAAGACAAAATGAATAAAAAATGTTGTACATAAACTGTGTAGGTAAACATATTATATTATATAATATATATATCGTCTTATCAAACGATAAAAATTGAATGTGATCATCAATTAATTGAATGTTTTGAATTTGAAACCTATTGGTTTTTCAAAAAAAAAAAAATTAATGGTTAAAAATATTATACTGAGCTGGACAAACACAAATATACACTTAGCATGAAGATGAATGCCTATTATCAACTGGCGATTCAACATAATATAAATACACACAAGTACTTAAATTATAAAATCCAATAACATAACATATGGTAATAGTACCACCTAATGAAAAAATTAACTAAAAGATTTATTAAAAAAAATGTATATTTTACTCCAATGACTTAAACGATTGTAAACATATTATTATTTAGTTAAATAATTAAGCTATGACACAAGTCCATAGTTTGTATGCTAATAACTTGTCTTCTCTCTACATTGAAAATGTCGTATCTGAACTACTTGTAGGTTTCTCAATTATTTCACGAGTGATACCGTTTTTCTACAATACGATTTCGCAATTATTACACGTCTACCGGAATCATGTTACTTGTGCATACTTTGAACTAGTAAAATTAATTTTTCCTATTTAAGATTTGAGATTTATATTTTTTTTTAAATATCATTAAAATTGCCTATTACATTAGACTATTTAAAATTCAGATTTTGTTGCGTCCTATTAAGACGAAATATATAAAATTGACATAAGATCATTTGAATTGATCAATTAGAAATATATTATAAAACATTGATACTTAGGTATTTAAATATTAAAAATAAGTATTCAGGGAAAAAATATTTTTTAATGGTAAATAATATTATATAATTATATTAACACAAAAGTTATTAGTTTAAACTCTCATTAAAAATAATCTTTGTGTGTAATACCACTTTAGTTGGTTCACTCAAAATGTTGACAAATTAGTTTTCCGACTTAAAATATTATTCTTTGAAAAGTTACTTTTCTTAATTAAAGTATAATAATATTGACCTTTTCATAAGCAGATACCTGCGGGCTGCGGTTGTGAGTAAACAATTCACTAGTTAACTTTTTACAAATAAAACTTTATACTTAACTGAAAAAATTAGCTGTAAGACAATGCTAATAAAAGGAAAATATTTGCTGGTTTATAAAGAAAATGTATTAAAATATTTTAGACAGTGGATAAAAACATTGTAAATACTATAAGTGGATAAATCAAAACATTCAGATGGTAAAAATGTATTTAGTACTATAATTAATGATAAAAACGTAACTCAATAGTATTGATTTTGAGTGTACCTCGTTATTTTGTAAGTCATTGTTATGGATGTGTTAAATTTGAATTCATTACAACGGGCTCTGTTTGTAAGAAAAGCTTATACTATTTGAATTAATTTTATGGTTGTTTATTTCCAAATTGAATAGACTATATTTTTGCCAATAAAAAAGTATAAAAGTCAATACCAACATCAAAATTAGAACTGCAGAGCTTTTAAAATACAATGTTGTGACGATTGATGTGTTTTTTTTTCATGTAAATAAATAACAATGAACAATGTTTTAAATTTTCAATTATATGTAACAGACCAGAACTGAATGAATTTTAAATTACAGATAATTCGAAGAATTAATCGAATTCCTAGTAACTATGTTAATGCTATAAAACTTAATGATGGATGCAAATGGTCTTAAAAAACATTAAAAAAAAAAAAAAATAGTTATTAGATAATAACAAGCTATTTATATTAAAAACAGTTCCATCGAATAAAACATGATGTTTAATTGAAAAAAAATATAGTGAAAAAACTGCAATAATAATAAATTAAAAAGTATTTGTCAGTATACATAAAATATATTAAAATTATGGAAACAGAATGTTCAAGAAAGTATTTGAAAACACATATTGTAAATCCTTTAAGTTGTCATAATATTATCAAAACTAGTTTGTAAATACATGGCAACATAATATATTATAGTATTATAATGTGTACCTAACTGGCGGACAGTCTTGTTAAGTATTTGATTCAATGTATTTAAATAATTATACACCTATACCTATACAGTATTTAGAAAATTTTTTAAATACTTTTCAAATTGAGTATTTGAAAGTTATTTTAAGTTATGTATTGCACGTACTTGTATTACAAAATTAAATATTTTTCTAAATTCAAACCTTTCAAATTCATCACAACCTAGATTGTTTTTTGACAAACGTTTTGTTATTTTATTTATAATTATGGTAAAAATCGAACTAATAAACATTTCATTTATTTATTTTATATTTCATTAATAACCATTTATTGTTTAATTGATGTATTAAGAATAAAAATATAACAATAATTAATGTTTTTTTTTTTTTTTAATATAATTGTTCAGTACAAAATGTGTAGCTACGCTGACAGAGTTTTAATGACTCTAAATATTATGTGACACAATTTTAAATTGTATNNNNATGATTAATTTTCTTAAGTATTTGTACAATTAAATAGGTAACATTTAAAAAAGTATTCAAAAAGTAATTTAATCCATTATGCCAAATATTAATATTTTTTCTTAAATACTTTTTATAAAAATTATTCGAAATTTAATCACTGCTCTCAATACACACACATTAACGAAGTATTCATATTAATCCTATAGATATCATAGTATTCGAGGACAATCTAAAAGATATACCTGGACAACGCGTTTACACTTATTAAAACAAATGAATCGAAAATGTACCTTATCCACAGTAACAACAGGCAGATACCAGGTATACAGTGTTATAATTATTCTAGTTGATACTATTTGCAACATGTTATGATGGGCTTGCAGCCGTTTACTTTAACAGTGGACTGTTTGATCATTCAAGCACTGGACTGCATTGCCTGCAGATTATTATTGTTACAATTGCAATTATGTATTCAGTTCTGGTAACAGTCTAGCAACGACTAATTGCCGTTGAATTCACGCACATCTCACCATACATGATATACCTATTACAATATAAGGTAACATTATATATGCGTCGTTTAATTGGACACCAGTTTATACATATTAATAATATTATATAGGTGAAATTTAAATAATTGATTTAACATATTTTTTAAAGGGAAAGAAAACTGGATCTTCAAAATATCTTACAATCTCAACACTACGTGTTACATAGATGATCGATTTTATGGATGGATAATAATATATAATATCTATTATGTTTTTAATAAAATAAAATAATTGAAAAGTATGAATTGTAATGTGTTAGTAATAAATTAC
>PVMI01082200.1:0-17061 GCA_008528875.1 Aulacorthum solani
ACAAAAAAACATTTTTTCAATTTTAATTTTTTGAATATAATATATTATATTGAAGTACACATTTTACTCTTTTTAAATTTTGTACTCAACCTGAATTTGATCTTAATTTATTATAAATGTAGGTACTATAAACAATTTCTATAAATATGTGCACTTCCTGTTCCTTAGTCTCTGTCGACAACATTTATGTGATGTTGAAACGATTCGAATAATATTAGTATATAATGGTTAGAAACGTAACTTGAAGTGAATTATTATAAGTTTTTATATAACTCCCCTCAAAATACGCCCATAAGTAAAAAGATTAACACGCCGCCGTGAATCTAAATCGTGTGTTTGACACACATATCGGATCTACACATCGAAAATCTTTTCTGCCCGTACCTAAAAATTCATAATAATGTACTATAATATCATTAATAATGTTATAAACTTATAACACATAATAATTTGATCTAATACAACTTTAGTGCGATTGTATATACCATTGATCGTTTTCGATTCAATTTAGATTAGGTGGGATTAATATGAAATGAAAAAACCATTCAAAGCGACTCTACTGTTGTTATTCGCTCCGATCATATTCCGGTTCCTATAAGGTAATAATAATATTATTGTCGTAAGACTATTGTTCGATATATTATCTTTCTCAACATAAATGCATACCGTTTATTATACTATTTGCTGTAACGATATTATTATTGTACAGAAACGCGTTTGGCGTTTAGCGTACCTACTCAAGTCCGTGTGGGCGGCCTGCAACGTCGATACCGAAAGGTTTCATAATAATGGCAACGTTTGTAATATTATGATCTTTCTGCTGTTACAGAATTATCAGTATTATTATTATACCCGTTGTGCAGAACTATTGTGCGAGAGTGTACAAACTTATGTGTAGGTACGTGTGCGTTATTATACGTCCCGTTCTCTTCTGCCGATGTCTTTTATGGCGGCCGCAGCTATAGTGGTTTCTCTGCGACTGTTGCAGAGCAAAGGTGAAAATAACCGGCGTGTGTGTCGCAACGCGTTGTTTCCTGAGTGAAAAATACGTTCCGGCGCAAGTGTTAATAATGCTGTAATATTGTGACAATAATAATAGTGAAAAAAGAAAGAAAACCATTTATATAGAAAGTACCTATTTTTACTCCGTTGTTATTTTTTCCTGTCGTTTTGAAGATAAATAGCTCAGAGATCTAGTTTAGGCGATGTATTTTTTGGTACCGAGATTGTATGATAATACCTGCCTATACCGCGACGGTATAAATTAAGCGCTGAATCGTAGCAATGCAGCATTGACTAGAATCGAAAACAGACTACAGCACTTTATTATAATATAAATAATAAACGAATTACCCACAAATACAGAGTGTATTCGGGAATGGAGCATTCGACCAGATTCTGATATTCGTTGTTGTTTAGTCAAGCATCTGGCAGCGTACGCTAAAAGAAACTAGTGGATGAACTACCTACTTCAGTTTGTGTATTTATGGCTCTTGTGTGAATTTGTAGGCCCAACCTATTTTGTAAACGGTAATATTCCACACCGGAGCAACCTAATTTCGACAAACTTGGCTCGATTCCATCACGAAAAATTTGATAATTTACGGTTGTTGTCTTAGAATTTGGTGTTACCACGCGAGTTCTATTTAATATATTGCAAAAAACTACTAAACACATAATATCTTGCAAAGTGCACACACGCATACACAATATTATCCACGATTAAATAATACCTATAATCAAACGTCTACGCATAGGTACTATTTATTTAAAAAAAAAAAAAAAAACGTCGGGAGGTTAAACGAGCGCTGTCGAAACTTTTTCTACGCGTGCAATATCGCATTAAATCTTGGCCGAATGATTATTAGGCGTGCTGGTTTATCGAAATACTTCAACGTCTCTATATACATAAACTATAATCTAAATATAGTGTCAATATTATATAGACGTGTATAAGTACGCAAGCTTTATACGAGTACCTACTGCAATCTGGGGCGGTGTGTTTTTGACAGCATGCGAACACCTGTATATGCACAGCGACTACAACACCTATTGTATCTAAACGGTGCCGAAACCGTTGTGAACGCACATATATACTTAAATATTTTAGAGTCTAGTCATTGACGGGTTAATTTGTATTGCGATTATTATGAATTTGGTGTACGCGCGTCAGGAGGCGTCGGTGTAAAAATTAAATAAACAGTTATAACATATCGCACACACACACACATACACACACATTTCCACCGATGCTCTGGTTAAAATACGTATTATGTTATTATAATATGGCCGGCGACCGCTGTATAATGTTCTCTAAACGATTTGCTCGGGGCGTGAGTTTAACGATGAGCCTCGCATATTATGTATTATACAGGTTGATTTTTTAATCCGGTACCAGGTAATATCTTAGAAAATAAAGTATGGAATTCTAAGTGTTTCGAATTTTATGAACGAATACCTACTGCAATTCATAGAAAAAAGTAAAATATCTATTTTGTTTTCAAACGTATATAAGAACAAAAAATTATAAAAAATCCATTTATTTCTTAAGTTATTGCACGATCCCCGACAAAATAATCACCCTTTACACAGTGACCCGGAGCAAAAAATGTACGACGTAGACGGCAAACGTCAAAACGTGATAAATCATATTATTATATTGCAGTTCGACACCTTTGGTCGTCGTATTATATATATATATATATAATAATATTATTACGAGATCCGTACGCTCCGAAGACGGACATACGTCAATCTTTGCAAAGTGTCACTATATATATGTATATACTTTGACCACGCTCAGCGTTATTACGTCATACAATTCTTATATTCTGCGATTAATTAATTAATGCAAGTATATATACATTGAATGTTCGGTATACATCGGTATATGAGCGTTTTGCAATCGTCTACGGCGAAGAAAACAGCACAGCGCAGTAATAATAATACACTGCAGTGTGTGTATGTGTATATATTATGCTTACTCTTTGACGTATAATATATACATATATAGACCATTAATACACGGTCACTACAGCAGTGATGCAACTAGACGTTCGAAATTTGATTCAAACCTCCCATAATTCAAACAGTCGTCGACCCCGCCGTGCTTAAACCCGATTGTTAAACTCGATAATTCAGTACCGCCAAATTCGTCGTGCGTGCATTATGTAGAACCCTGCACTCGAGCACTCACTCTGCACGTTACACATTATGTACATTATTATAATATTATACGTCGACGATGACGAGTCCAACGAGGAGCGTATTATGTATTATCTCGGTGGCTCGGTGTACTTATATATATATATAATATTATCATGGTGTAAAATAAAATTTGAAAAAAAAATAAGAAGAAACGCTGAAAATCTTTACAACTCCGCCCAACGATTATCCACGTATAATCAAATCGCGGTCGCATCTCCGAGAGATTTCGATATATACTATATTAGACTAGGTACGCATGTGAAACACGTTCGCAGTGTATAATATATAATACACGATCTATACACGAACTGTGGTATTATGTAATCAAATTTATAGACGATGATGGCATATAATACAGTATATACGTTAAATGCGCATTTGGTTGAAAGTGTGCTAAGTATAGATGATACGCGTTCAGAGGCCCAACCTATTATCATTCAAAAGATTGAGTATCTTATGGTTGTCCTTATTTTGTAAACGAAACACGTCTTAATACCATAATATGTTGATGTACCAATGATTAAAATTGGAAACGGTCGATATTATTTCGATGCGGAACAACCAGTGAAAATTTACAATAGAATTTTTCATATCCATACTCGACTATTGGTTTGTTTACACGAAATCTTAAAAATATATCGTTTATCAAGATGAATAGTGATAGTTTTATAATATTTGTATGATGTTGGATTGCTCTTCACATTTTAATATCACTTATCGCATTAACGGATGACCGTGATCCGTTCAAAAATAGTGCGAATATATTATACTTTTATAGTCTTTTTATTAAACATACTTTCGAACACATTATTATTCTACTCTCTAAAAATATGACAATATATAATTTTTTGTTAACAAAATATCATAGAGATTTCTATATCAATAGTACCTACGTATAAATTAAAGTACTGTTTTCGTTGTACAGCATAAAAAGTTTTTGATAATGAGATGACATATTCTAATCATAAATGACCGTAATAATCAATGAAACCTAATACATATGTAGATTTTTACAATTTAACCATTTTTTTACAAAATAGAAATATTAGTATGATAAGTTTAAAATTTAGATTCATTCGATTTCATTCAAGTTACAATTAATGTGCAATTAATACATTACTAAGTAGTAAAATTAATTATTATGATTAAAACTGAGATATATTGTAGTGCTTAATATCTCTAATTCAAATACTGGATGTGACATAATATTCTGAATTAAAATCGGGACCTTGTGAGAATTGAAAACATTAGAAAGGGACATTATCGGATGATAAATGATACGTCATACACATCGATAATATAGTATTACAACCAAATTAACTACTCGTAATGGACAAATGGTGCAATAGCGTATTAGTATAGCAATGAGAATAAAAGTTAACTTTGTATAAAGTGCAACACACTAACACTACACGGTATGTTACTGTAATTATCTTAAATAATTTTAAGTTTTTGAAAAGGATGATGATAAACTGATGAGACATAATTAATATACATTGTATTTGAATCTTGAGAACGTGTCAAAAATAATTAAATCGTAGGTGGACCAAACGACTATTTTTCACATCCCGTCAAATAGGTTAATTTTTAATGTTCTTTAAATTATACTATACTTACCAATAATGACTGTAGTACACTTCAGTTGAAGTTAAAATTTATAAATGGCCGGAAACTTTTTAACTAAGTTATAATAGTAAAAATGTATAGTAAAATAATAATATAATAATATCCTATAGGTACTAAGTGTTTACCTATAAAAAAAATATGCCTTGTTAAATTGTTATTATACTATTATACATTGTTGTTATAATAATAAGTTATCTATTATATATATTATACATACCTAGAATTATATACTTACATAGGTGTGAGTACATTATCTGTTGAGTAATACCATAATGGATATTTCTCTAATATTGTCACTTTAGAAGTTATTTTAATCACTATACTTTTATTCAATTTACTTAGTGTATTGTATAAATACAATATTATAGACTGCATAGTGTATGATCAAATAGTATAAATTAAATTAAAATTTTAATCAATCATTTGAATACCAAATTAAATACTTAAATATAATATGTGTATTCTACAATACCTATATACTTCATATTATAATACATTAGGTAGGTATATATAGGCACTCTGGTATAATTTCTAATTTAACACCCGCCACCGCGGTCACCTCCGTGCATGGCAGGTACTCACAACTATTCGTGTCTAATCTCCATTGCGCCGATTACGTTACCGTATTTTAATTTCTGATTTAATAACCACACGTAACTACGAACTAGTACTATATATTGAACACATCGAGGTTGCAATATCAGTCATGAGAATAATACGTAACTCATGATAATTATTTATGATTTTTGAAAGGCTTCCGATATTTTCGTTTACCGCAAATTAAAAATACAATGCTCCAAGAACGCATACAGTACTTAAATCATCAATCAGTTAAGAATATACCTCACAAACGTCTATTGATGGACAGTTGTATTATAATATTATACACGTCTTGATTCCTTGGAAGTGAAATCAATTAAAATTTAACAGAATTTCTTAGATTTGGGTTAAAATCTAAAGTTAACATTTAATATAGAATAGCCAATTGGTAGATATACCGTTTAATCTGCTATAGGTAACTCGAAATATAATACAAGTTAATCAAGCTCACGCGTGCAATTGCCAAGGAAGTAAAATAATTTAAATTCTCTTGCGTAGTTGTATAACACTTGCAACATCGATAATTATATTATATTATAACATGATAAAATATTTTCTCTGACTCTAACTCATATAGAGTTAATTGGAAGTAGATACACTAGGGTACGTTATTGTTAAATTTTGTAAACAAGAATAATATATTTCATATAACATACGAATTATTAAAAAAAAAAATTATTATTATTATTATTATTATTATTATAGCATATTAGTCAATAATATAAAAGATTATTTAAAAATTGTATCTACTTATATATTATTTCTTATTTGTATACAGACGATGACAAGTATAATATGAGTATCGGAGTAAAACATATATTATTATATAATATAATATGCTTTACTAGGTGGCTAGGTCTATGTTTCGTGGTTTTTTGAAATGTAATACAAGCCTTTATACGTATACCTATATTCGAACAAAACGGGATGATCAGATGCGATGGTGACAGGCCTAGTTAATAAAATATACCTGACACAAAATAAAAGTATCAAATTATATCGCTGTGGTCTAAAAAATTGTAAAAACTAGGTATTAAAAAATCTTTTCGTGTGACAATTTTTCCATAATATTACTTTATGTGAATCTCACGGTCACACGTGTATATGTATTACGTTTTCACCCTACCAAACAATATCATATTTATTGGCGTGTATGATTTCACTGTCGTCAGATGCAGATGTCCGGGAAACACACAGTTGTCCACTTTGTATAGGCTCTAATGCTCTTTTATAATATTTTACGTTTTGGGGTTTATTGCCTAGTGTACCGCTAGTGTGCCGAATAACGGGTTTAAAAAAAAAAAACAAGCAAAAGTTGTATACCTATATGAAAAATAATTCACAAATAAATATGACACAGTCAATTGGGTTGTTAAATTCGAAGAGCGTATATAATAATATAATAACTTAACAGATCAAATATAGTTTATTTTTATTTTATTTTATTAAATGTTTCACCACTCAACAGCCAGGTCCACCTAGTGGTTTTCTACATCAAAAACAATACTATATATACCTGCAATGAACTTATCATGTATATTATATTACGTATCTCCGTTTGAATGTATATAAGTATAATGTACAGGTATTATGTATGTATTATTTTTTTTTATAGAGTTATCCGTCGAAGAAACTGGTTTTTAGTAGACTAATCCAAATTTTTATTGCTCGCCTCATTATTTTATTTATCTATAATTGTGAGATGTTGACCCCTATATACCTATATATAACACAAAACAACATTTACATATTATAGGTTTACATAGTGTAATGAAAAAAAGCACGTAACACATATATACAATCCATGTACCTACGCGTAATATTTGTTTTAAACATATGTTGTATACTTGTGTGTTTGTGTATGTTTATTAATATAAGTTGGATTAGTTAAACGAATATTACGTGTTTGAGAAATCGTAAAAATTTTAGTCCACGCACGCAATGAATGTATTAATAATTTCCTTCGTTTTAAAAATGTTTTCAGATATCGGCGAAACCGAATAGCAAAATGAACGATCACGTGGCTCGGCTGAGGGTGGTGCAAGAGGTATCTTCTCGAAACAGTTCAGCCAGCTGGAATAGCTCGTGTACGTTTTCGACCGAGCAGAGTTTTCAAGTGAGTCTATAGTCTATAGTCATCAAATATTATCCTTGGTATACCGACAGCTACAGGAATCGAAACCAAGGAGTCTTAATGGTCTAAATCACGTGTATTTTTTATAAAATTACAGTAACATTATTATGATTTATGATGTAATATGTATCGTTCACGAGTGATAGAGATATTTTTTTAAGCAATAGTGGCAATACACATGGAATAATGTGCATTATTGTTTAAATAATATTATATGCAATATTATTATCATATTTGAACATAAAACGAGGAACACGCAGATTGAGTTGAACCCTAAGCTGATAAGTGATAACTATAAGACACTCGAAATTACTAGATACCTGGTCTGTGTATTGCCAACTTTTTTTTAATGTTAAAATCAAGGTTAAAAGTTTATTGTGAAAATGTATTTACAATTTGACATTTGTTAGATGGTTAATGCTTTGTGGAATTTGTCGCATATCAGCTTAATATCTTTATTAATTAAATATGGGCATTTGAAGAAGAAGTGTCCTATTCTGATGTGAGTGATTGCAATGTCTTGTCGTCGGTTGAAATAATGGTAAGAGTGTACTTACCATTTTTTGATTGTTTTTTAATATTTTTTAGTTAGTTAGATATTGGTATTGAATTCCAGTGATTTAGCCAATATGAGAGAATTTTTTTTAAATAAAATATTGAATTTCGTTATAATGGTTATATATTATTTACTGTAGGGTTTTGAAGTTTTCACTGCATGATCGGGATATTTGTATGCTTTTTTTTTATCGTTTTCTGCGATACCGATGCCGATGTGGTATGGTACCCACATTAATTCGATCCTTTATTTATTTGGATTAACTTTGCTTTAATATGCAGTGCTGTTAAATTTTTAGAGAATAGGTTTTTAAGTGCTGATAAGGCATTGAAGGAGATATTGATTATTAGTATATCATTTGATTCTAGAGTAGTGACAAGTTCCACACTTTTACCCCTTCATAGATGGCAACATTTATAGCAGAAAATATATTGGTTATTTTTAGAAACTTGTATTAAATGATTTCGCTATTTTTAATTAGTGCAAGACCTACCATATTTTCAGATTTAGATACATCTGTGTATATTTTGACGTGGTTAGGGAACGTGTTTCTAAACTGAAAGGTAATATTGGCATTATTTGCTTCGTTTTTACTGAAATTGAGGAAGTTGAGTATTAAGTTTTAAACTTTTAATTATTATTTCCACTGTTGTAAATCTTTTGTAGAAGATATTGTTTATTGCTATTAAAAACATTGTAACACTTATTACTGCGCAGTGGTATACCATTTTCAGTTGGGTTGTCATTACCGACTTGATAGGGACACTCCCGACGAAACGTTTGATATAGGTACACACACCCACACCGAGGGGCGTCGGGACATAAATTATGATTAAGTATATAATGAAACACGTTTATCAACTATTTGGGGATTCAATTTTAAATGATTCTGCGCAGTTACCAAAAACGGCGCTGTTTCAGTTTCTTATCGCAGACCACTACTGACGCTTGTTCCTCCTAGGCTGCATGCGCCTATTTTCTTTGTATGTGGTACCGTAGCCCGTAGACGCTCATGGGACCAGTTCGACAGTAATGACCCGTAACACGCCTTCCCACTACACATTATATTTATTTCTATTTTATACAAAGCGCTGTTTGAAAACGATTTTACAATTATATCATAATCACGTATTTAAATTTCCCTTAAGTTTATCATAAATCACAATTACGTTTACTCTGGTAAAGTAAATCATAATTACGTTTGTGCAGCGTAAATACGATTATTGTAAGCAATGATATTATTTGTCAATCTTGACGGTAAATATAATAATATGAGCGGTAGGGATATACGTATGATTTGCAATACCTACTTAACGTCTTAATGCGCACTATCGTAAAATCGAGATACAATATAATATAATGATATGACTCTCGCGTAAACAATGGGAAATAAAAAGTGAAATAGGTATCCTGCTCGGTCGTCTGATAAAAATCTGCGTGTGGGCGGCGCTCTAAAAGATGTTAACCCGACCGGGGGCCTCATGTTTTTGACATTGAAATCGGACAATGTAATTTAGGAAATATGAAATGACCGCGCTACTCTTTTGGTCTAATCGCCTATATACACACACACGCATTTATATATATATTATGAGTATTACACTGCAGTGTAATATCAAAACCGCCCACAGGGATCTGGTGGGTGTTTTCGTATTTTTAATGGGTTTTTTTTCACCGCTTTTGTGCCGAGGTGAACCGCCGCCACCTTACATATTATTAAAGTACCTATACAATATTATGTATAATATTTTATCTTGTGTGTATGTATTTCAAGAAAAAAAAACGTTGGTTATCAGTGACACGATGTGTCTCCTAGCGGAAGGCTCGCGTGTTTTATTTGCTTGTAAAATTATTTGCAAACCACCTCACGACCGCTCACATTATTGTAGTATCCATAGGGTGCATTATTATTTTATACCGCGATATAAAAATCAAAGAGCACACACCGACAAGCATATATTATTATATTAAGTATGCACACACCTATGCATTCAATACAAACATTTAACGGTCCTCGAGTCGCGAGTCTAGCGTAATGTGTCATCATTAATTGCACATTCATCAGACGTGAGGGGTGTACCTATATATTTTTTCAACACGACCAAAATAATTAAAAATTTATAACCCATATGGTATGATATATAATACACATATACGAAAAAGTAACATTTATTATTACTATTATTATTATTATTTTATCGAATTCGAGTATATTATGCGGCGCACAGTGGTTTGAGTCGTAGCGAGATTTATAGCCAACGCATTTAAAAGACGGTGTTACGTAATGTATACTATTATAAAATATACGCTTTTGGCGTTTCGTCAGTATAGGTTGGGATTTTTTTTCTTACAAGTTTTGCTTCATCTCTTCCTCGGTGTTCAACAGAGTATTTAAAAAAAAAAAACTAATTTAATATCGTTCTAAAGTAAAAAGAAGTGTATTTCGAGCGAACGGTCATAAAACATTGTACGATACGTAGGCGTCTGAAGTGGATGTTTCGTCTCGTGAGCGGTCGTCGCCGTAATAAAAACACTTGCACCCTTTTTATACACACGCACATCTAACTATATTTTATGCACGCTCGGTATTTGTCATATCGGTCGTAATATTATATACATAGGCGTAGTCGTATAGGTAAATATTATTATGGTCGTTTACAAATCGCACGAAATGGAATGAAATACAAACAATTATCAACCAAACATCGGGCGGTTACAATAATATGTATAATAATATACCTACACCACGGAATAAAATATTTTAATATTATGCGACACGTTCATTCGACGATATGTACCTGTTGCAGTTATACACCTATAGGTGCACATAATATACGAGTACCGGTGCAGCTCTGAGTATTTCGTCGAGAATTTCACTGTCACTGATCTCGTGTAGTGTAATAATAATAATAATAATATTATGTTGGTTGTTAAGGAATAAAACAACAATATTTCCTCGAGTTCGTGTGAATCCAACGAATCCGATGTGGTACCTTTATTATATATTATAATAATATACAATGCGAGTATACTGCGTGTATATATTATTGTGTAGATATACGCGAGCACAAGAAACGCACTTAACGAAGATTGATGGCCCCCTAATAGATGGGGTATTGTATGTATATACAGCATATATACATAGATAGGTACCTATACGTTGTCGGCTTTAATACCGTCCCTCCACAGTATGTACATCAAGTCTCATCGTACGTCGTATGTATGCGTTTTGTGTATATACATGTACAGACTTGGACAAATACGACGACGACGACCGACGCATAGAGGGTTGAGATTACATTATATTATAGGTACACATTTGTACAGTATGCGTGTATTTGATCATTACCAAGTGCATCACGTATTTATACTATTGTCCGTTGGACGAAATCAGAGAGACGGTGAGCGCGATGTACAGGTGGAAAATATAGAGAGAAACACACACACACACACACACACACACATACACTTACCCGAAGACCGTGCATGGTGCACAGACATATTTTATTATTGTATATTATGTAATATATGTATATATATACGTAAATAACGTACTATAGCCTGTACAGTGCAGTGTACGTATAGGTATGGTGTATGGATACTGGTAATTTACGACGGAACTCGATTGATACGTCGTACACGTATTGTTCAGGAATATTGATAACGATGTTATGCGTATATGACTGGATTTTCAAATTCGAAACCTATGGTATTAAGCTGTCGACGTTTTTTTTTATTTTTTCATACGTACAATAATAATATGATGTCCTTTAATTTATCCGTAAAAATATTACGTGTCGGTATATATCCCGGTGTTTATAGTTGGTACCTATATTATGATATGTAGTAGGTACCTATAGCTGCAGGTACTATATAATATGGTAATAATAGAAGAATATTATAATGTCAATGTTATTTATATTTTATACAATCCTGCCGCAGTGGCATACCGAGATTCGACCACTGCCCCCGGTGACACCATAATTTTGTTTTCAAATAAACATATTATAATAATAATAATATATGTAAATCGACAAATATTTCCCGTTGAAGGTTTTATTGCACGTTACACGTATAAGTAGCGGTAGTTTTAAAAAAAGGACACGAATAAGACTACGGAATTAGATACACGTGTGTATGTATATAGCTACATAAAATATAATGTCGTCTTGGAGGATAATCGTTAATACGGATCACGACTCCAGTGGATTTTTTTTTTATCCGAAAGCATGATTGATGATAATTTTATGATAAGGTATTTACAGTTCGTGAGCTCTCTATTTACATTGTAAGGAGCATCCCGCAGGTATACTACGTATTATATTATATTATAATACTGGTGACGTCAAAGTGGGTATACCTATATGTAATAAGCGTATAATACGTATCGGTGCGAATTTTCTTTTTTCTTCATTTCTCGCGTGGCGTACAATTCTATACCACTTCAACTATAGTACGTCGTCGTAAGTATAAATAATAGGCTATATATGTATATGTATACAGATAGAGAGAGAGACCGAGAAATAGAGTGAGGCAGAAATATATATAATAATTATTATACATCGTATGTCGCATAATATAATACATATAATATGTAAAACCGATACTTTCGATGTTATCGTTTCCCCGGTCGCTTATAAAGAAGAGAAAGAAAAAGAATAATCGTTTAATTAGTCTTTAGCGTATGTGTATATAAATATATAATATACGTACACAAGGTGGTCCAGACACAATGAGCCGGAAATCTTCGGTCGTCCGTCGTCCTACGACGAATCTCACCCCGAGATAAATGGCGTTGAGAAAAATATATTATAAGACGTTTACACGTTATCGCACAAAACACACACATTCCGTAGGCACTTATACATTTTAATTTACTGTCGAGTTTCTTGTATTTTTTTTCACGCAAAATCTACGTACGTTTGCACTGCAGTTGGTGCGTTTTGCGGCATAAACAGACTCAATTATTTTCCTAAAAAAAAAAAAAATTAAAAAATACCTACATTCGTTACTTTATTGTATCAGACTTGTGCGTGGGTGTGCGAGTGTTTTTTTCACTTCAGCGCTCCTATAGTTCTGTATTTAAAATTCAATTAAATATTTTCAACGTTTACCTTTTATCATATTTTCATTTGTTGATTCAGGATAATTAATTTTATATACTAAAACTTAACATACCTATTACATAGACACATGTATTTTACAATTATAGCCTTCGGGTTATTTTTACTAAGCCGAATATATTTTGTAATATTTCAATAGCTAATTTATTATAAAATAACATTTTAATAAAAATATACATATATTGGTGATTTTACGGGCGTATTATTATTATTTTTTTTAATTTACAGTCTCGTCATATTGCAGTGTAAAATAAAATAAAAACAAGGAGGCCGAACTATCGATTTGATACAAGATTTTAATATTTTAATATTTTATAAACTAAGCAACATGTGGTAACATTTCGGTGTTACTTTCTCTGACTAAATTATATAGTCGAAGTACCGCCATAGTTCACCTTATCTCTAAAGTAATAGGTATTTTGTGAGTAAAACAATAGAATCTCATCAAAACGGATAAAAATAAAAATAATATATAGGTACTCGTAGATAGGTACACCCACTTGTTTGAAAAGGTGCCGACGACTACCATGCGTATATAATCAATGTTATTCGAAAACAACTAATAAGTACTTATACGATTACCATATTGTTCTTAAATATAATCAAATTACGTAACATCAATTTATACGCCTTATTAAACTAACTAAAAAAGTCGTTCAATTTGAGAATAATTTTTTTTGTTTTTGTTAGTTTATACAGCTATAGTTTATAAAATGCATATATTATGAATCGGATTTAAAACGTATTTGATGGATAATTATATGCGATTCTTTCACTGCAGTCGATGTATAATATCCTTGAACACGGATTCAAGTCTCGATGTACTCAGTATGGAGAATAATTCTTGGTATACGTACTTAAAACATAGCCAGATCTGTTAATCACGACCACATATGTAAATGTCATATTCAAGCATGTTGTCACAATAAAATCTCTAGGCAACTCTTTGATATAAAAACCCACCGACATTTAATAACGAAATTGCTCCAGCGAAAGTAATGTTTGTACGATTTTTGGCGATGGTAGTCCGTGAAATTAAACTAACCTTCATATTATATTTTGAAATGGTTAGTTATTTTTCCCCAGTTATTATAGATAGGGCCAGTTAAAATTTGACTATAAAGTCAAATATAGTGCCAAATCATACAACCTATCCAATCTATAAACAATATTATTAATATAATGCGATTGAAAGTCGACCAGTTTAACTTAATATAATTTTATACACAAAGTGTTTGATCGAATAATTAAAATGGTTAAGACTGCAGGTAAGTTATATTTAGCAACGACTTCTAAATGAATCACCAGTTTATGAATGGTTGAAGTCCCTCTCTTCCACTTCCCACATTTCCTTTTTACCGTCTTGATTTTATTTTCTGATTGGTATGCCAAATACACGATATTGCCATTCTTCTCATAGTCCGAATTAATTAAATAAACCGGGTATAGGTTGAAACCATTTAAGAGTAAATATATTGACTATAAATTAATTATGTATAAAATGTATAATACAAAGCATTACATTATAAATTAATCCCACGGCTTAAACAATTATTAATTAACGTTTACAATAATTAATATTAATTTTTATTTTGAAATGTTTTTAAAAATATTATGTATTTTTATTTATTTTGTGAATTTAATTCTTTGAAATGAAAAATTTCATAAACTGAAATGATCCATGATAGAAAATGTAACTTCAAAATTCTTTATAACTGATTACCTATAGTTGATCTTATAAACTATAGATTATATCGATACTCTCTAATGAAAAGGTACAAGCCACAAGGTGATTTTAGCATAAACACTCTTTCAAAATTTGATAATTATAAATGTTTTTGAAAATATTTTTTTATTTAATTTGAAGGCGTATAAAAACAACATTTTTGAAAAAATATAAAAAACGTTGATAGTTTTGGAAATAATGCGATTCGTACCTGTATACGTATATATTATATTATATAATAATACGTAGTTAAGATTAATTACTTTTGAACTTTATTGTAATTATGTTGTCAAAATTTCAATAAACTAATAAAATATTGGACCAAATTGCGCTTGTGAAATCTTAGTTTAAAACAGATTTTTTTATTATTTTAATAAGCATGATTGAAATATATTATATATTTAAAGAGAGTGAAATTTTACGTGGGTATATTTTGAAACAAACTAGCTGTGAAATTTAATTAAATCATATAAAAATCAAACTGATTGGTGTACATATTTATGTATTTATAATGAATGAATCAAATTAATATAAAATTGCTTAGTATTTATTTATGCATGCAGATTTTAGATGAACCAATTTAACTTAACATATTGTAAAATGTTTATATTTTTAATAATTAACATAAAAAATAATTGATGGTTAAAATCATTATTACTTTTATTAAAGTAACCTACATAATATTTAAGTTTACTATTTGCACTACTACTGCTACTTCAACTATTATCAATGATAATACCTTTTGATATGATGGAAATTGTTGAATATTTTACTAAAAGATAATATTTTAGCGTTTGAAACCTGTATTTCACATTTTTAATTATTATGTGAATATTTATAACAATATTATGACTGATGTTGATAATAATACGTTATTATTTATAATATAAAAAAGTAAATGAATTTCTCTAGAGTTTCATCTTACAAAATAAATTTTCATCAGAATACTTAATAATAAAGTATTATTTGTGTTATCATTGTTTCATAGTTTTATTTAGGGGTAAAATAAAACATTCTGTAACCAACAAACTAAATAGTAAATCACAATTTTTCTTTGTAGATTTGCAATTCACTTAAGGCTGTAAATTTAAGATTATTAAGTAATTTATTATACAATTTATATTGTACCAATGCAATAATTTTTCTTTGTTGTGAATTATATTTAGTTTTTCGTATTTGATTCTGTAAATTAAATAAAAATATTATTTAAACAGTTAAGTGTTATATTGATCTTAACAATATTGTATAGGTGCGTAATTATATTCAAGTCAACATTATTTTTTAATACTTTCTATTTCAGTAAGAAATATTTGTAGGCGTTTTTACTGTGTAATAAATTAATACATAGATATATTATAGTATTAACCTTTAACATCATACAAATCAAATATTCATATTATTCATACAAAAGCTATAGAATAGCACTGTAAATTGTATTCGTGTATTAACTTGTTTAAATTTTTAAATAAATTGTAAATACATTTTAATAAAATTTCATTACGCATTTTAATATACTTTGATATTCAATATTACCTATACCGTAATAAAAAACGAACAAATGTACAAGGTATTCAATACACACAAATTTTAGTATTTTATGACTTTATTATAGTTTTTTATTTTGTATAATTTCATATTATTAAATAAATACAATTAGCCTACCTATTTAAAGTCCGATGTTCTGATCCTACATGTACTTGTTAAAATATAAGTAATAAATTCTTTTAAATTTTAACAATTTGTTGATATTAGATAATAACTCTACTATAAATTATACATTTTAATAATATTTAGCTGTTTGACCATGAATAAAAATTATTTTCTCATCTTAAAAACGACGTGATTGAAAATGTTGGAAGTTATTGAAAATGTCCTTCAAATGCCTTAAGAACCATAAATCAGTAACTCATTATTAGTTAATTTTTATTTACAATACACTAAAATGAAACTCGGTCCAAACTACTTTCGCGCTTAAAAATTCCTTTTCACTAGTATTTTTTTTTTTTTTTTTTTTTTTAAAAAAACAAAAAAAAAAATTTTTTTTAATGTTTTTTTTAAAAAAAATTTAAAAAAAAAAACTATACCAACC
>PVMI01082245.1:6551-25079 GCA_008528875.1 Aulacorthum solani
TGGAATCTCTTTGTACCATTACAAAACAGTGTACTTAGTGTCCCGGGTAGATAGAAACTTCTAATTTTCAAATGAGAACAGCCTTTTTATTGTGTTCAGTAAATTATTTAATAAATATTTTTTTTGAAAATGTTGGTATACTTAATTCAAAACTTGAACCAGTAGTTTCTGAGTTATTAAAAAAATGTGTGCACTAAGGGTAATAGTCCTTAAAAAAGGTTTTACAAAAATTGAAATTAGACGTACCTAATATTGGATCTAGTATTTATTATACTTGTGCCATTTTTGAAAAATTATTCATGTTGATACAATATTTATCACTAAAATTTTCAAATCACCTTAGCCCATATATTTTACAAACCCATTAGAATGGACCTATTAGTCTTTAGTACTCAAAGTTAAATAACACAAAAACTACTAATATGAATTTTGATTCTGATAGATCAAAATGTATTCAGAAAAATTGCCCTTTATATAATGTACAGTAGACAAGGAGGTTTACATTTGAAACATAGAAGATTTTATCTCCACGGAACACTCGTTCAGTAGTACAAAAATGTTCTTTAATTAAAAAAATAGTTCTAAAGTATATTTAAGAATTTCAAAAATTGGATTTTTGAATAACTGAAATCATTGATAAAAAAAGGGATGAACTACCCTGTGTATAATAATAGTAATAACAACAACAAAAATATAGTTATTATAATAGTTTTACCACGAATTTTTGTGAAAATGCATAATCTTATCGAATCCAAATATTTTAATTCTGATTAAAAATAACTAAAACATAGTGATACGTCCAACTTATTCAAACAATAAAATATATGGAATACATTTTTTTTATGTGTAATGTAATTTTAAAAGTGTGAAATAACGCTAAAAAATCGGAAATGTTATTAATTATTATACATGATTTTCATATCAGTTAATTTAATAAGATCAATAAATGTTGCATATTTTGTAATTTTGTTAATTTGTGCTATTATAAGAATAATATATTTATATATAATATTATATAACATTCATATTTTAATATCTTTTATTATCTATTTAACTCGACAATTTCATTACCCAGCAATAATAATTATATGATTAAAACAATTAATTAACAATAGTACAAATTAAAATTAACTGTTACTATATACTAATTCTGTAATTGTTAACATCACCTTACATTTTTTTTTTGTACAATATTTTAATTCAACTTTCATTTGAGCATTATATAAAATAATAAAATAGCTGTACATCCTTATTTATTTTTAATTCTTAGTATTATATTATTTTCATGTAAAATTAATTGCGCGGGATTGTATTTCTTTCTTCTTATGGATTCGTGTAATAGAAAAAGTTACTTCAATTCAATATTTTATGGAATTAATTTTGTGTAATAATACGACCTAAGCCGCAGTTTGTCGTAAAGATATTAGCAAATACGGCTAAAATAGGATAGATATAAAAATAATTAAGTGTACGTGGCAAATCACAACGCGGTAATTCAAAACCTGATCCAATTCATAAGTACATATTATTCTAACATAAATCAGCAACAATTTATTCCAAAAAATGGATTCTAAAAATTCTCAATTTTATCAAATTATACAACGCAGTAAATATAAAGTATTGATAAAAAGTTTAAGGTTAAGTATAATTTAAAGTTCGAATTATATGATTCTTCCAGAAAATCATGTCAATAGGTCAAATTGACGAGCGATGTACACAATATTATTAATGTTTTGTCGAGGAAGAAAAATTCTGAATAATTAACTGTGTAATAATTGAGCATATATCATGTGTTACTATTGTTTCATGCGATTGTCGCGTGGGAAATCGATGAAAAAAAAAGAAACAGACAAAGAGGCCAATATAAATTGTATTGTACCCGCAATGGCGTAATGCGGATGACCGTTATTGGTGTCGTAATGTATCCGACTCGACGATAAAAATAATATAAAAATAAAAATAAAAAACGTGCCACGTTCAATTTTTACTATTTTTTTTTATATTTATAATTTGTCAAACAGATATATGTATAAAAAATTGTTCACAATATTATATTATAGTCGAGTATCGGGCGTATTATATATTTTCTTTCTCTCCGTCCTACGTATAATGCAGGGTCTATCCTCATTCTCTGTACTTGTACCATTATCTATGTTAGGTGTATATGTGTACATATACTATATCTATCTTTTTCTTTTCACTCTATATAATATTATCTGTTTATAATTTGAAATATGATATATTATGAAAAACAGTCGTGGCAGCGCAATGGCGTGTATGTTGAATGCGTAGTAGGGCGAGAAAAATAAAATATATTTAAAAAGTCAGGAGAAGTCTAAAGAGCATAGTGCAGGGGAAAAAAACAGGGTGTACGGTGGAGTCGTTGAGAAATTAAAGTCGTCGCCGGGAGAAGAAAAATACGGCGGACAATGAGTGCCAGCGGCGTCGAAGGGTTTATGCGGGGTGGCTTGCAGCGTGTATACGGCAGTGGCGGCGCGGCGGCGGCGGCGACGACGACGACGACGATTGCGTTTACTCTCACCCTCCCCCCCACTCCGACCCCTGCCTCGGCCCTACAACCGATCGTCCCCCTTACACTTCACCATCATGCGTCGACCCTGCTACGACATGCCGCGCCACGCCGGTCGGTCGCTATGGATACACGCAATGACGTCACCGGCAATACGCCACATCAATCACGACCGGCCCCGCCGCCAGCGACAATCGCCACCCAGGGCCATGGAAGTGGCGGTCCCGACTCGGAGAATGGGTGGTGGGAACCGTGCGTAAAAACTGCTCATGGGATAATGTTTCCGAAAAAAATAAAATTAATTGTATATTTATTATACGATTCAATTCTTCGTCCGTCCGTCCAGCTCCTCATCCCGCACCCCGCACACCCACCCGACAACCACCGTCGCCGCCGTCACTGCAGTAGTTTCTCTCGACGCCAACGCGCCAAACCCTCACCGTCTATCCTGCGGTGGAAGAGGGATGGAGAATAGGGTTTAAGGTCGATATGACTCAGGATGATAAAATGAAAAAAAAAAAATAATAACATTTACTTTAATTATTAAGACAAGGACGAAGGTGAGAGAACTATATTGTACAACATAAGTTTCGTAGGTAGGTACAACAATATATTATTGTATTTTTAATAACCGTTCGTGGAAAAGTTTTATTACGTCCCATAACGAGCAAATACCGTTGTTTTGGTGTAGATCGTGATGCACCACCTTAACCTACTGCATTGCTACTCACTTAAAGGGTTGAATAGGACTATCGTTTTCAAAAAATACAAAATATATTCTAGCGTGATAATATCGTTGTACTATATAGAGTAGGTACGGTCTCTTTTCATTTTCAAAAAAACATATTTTCATAAGCCCACCTTGTAACGTCCACTCGCAGCAGTAAACAATAACAAAACTTTCCGTAATGTAATATATTACATTATGTACTATTATATTATGTAGGGCGTGGCCGAAATTCTGTGTATTTACAATAAGTACATACATAAAGTCGACGGTTAGCTAGTAGTTATACAACGTACAAAACGGTTTGAAAAAAATTATAATATTGCAATTCAAGCGACCTTATAAGGACAATTAATAACAATAATAGTTTATTTAATTTATATATAATATAATCAACCCGGTTTTGAGATTACTGATAAGATGTTATTTTCGGATACACAATGCACATTTAGTTTTTGTACTTTGAAAAAAAAAATATGTAAAATTTTAAGAAGGTATTTTATTCAAAATTATAAAGTTATAACTCTAACATTTTCTTAAAGTTTTTTTTCGATGGTGTTTTATAAGCATTTAAGTTTTGTAGCAAAGTATAATATTCTAGTTCAATTTCGTGGAACATTTCCTACACGATCCTTCTGTCTTTTTTTAATTTAAATATTTGTGCTTAAAAAATTGGATGGTTCGACAATCGACAATAATATTAAACTTTAACATTTTCTGAATATGATATATATATATTATATAACTACCATACAGAATTGCATTAAAAAATATAAGACAAAAGAACACAAATATAAAAATAAAAAAGTACAAGTCCTTTGCTAAAATATATTATAATACCTAGTATGTAATACTACGTATTATGCAGATATCTACTTAAAATAAGTATACACATATAAAGAATACATTTTTTCTCAAAAACAAATCGACAAGGATTCTGATTCTTGAGTGTTCCGACTTAAAATAATCACCCTGCATGTACACGAAGCTGTTAGTTGATAGAAGATTGCCCCGTTGAATTATATATTTATAGTAAGCAGCCATTATACGCATCTGCACGATTGTGACGGGCTTAGATAAAAACACACATATTATATAAATATTAAATGAGTGTGTGTGTGTGTGTGTGTGTGTAGTTTATTATAATACGAGAGAACGAAAAATTACTATTTTGCGCCTCCGGGACGTAATTATTTATAAAAAATCATCCCGGTCAAGACGTAGATACACGCGGTGTTTGTATTATCGCCGACCTGCCGCGAATCTCTCCGAACTGTTCAAATATTTAATGGCACCTACACAGCTTCGTTGCCACCGTGACCTACGTCTGAGTTCATTTTGATCGCACACAGGTCATAGGTATACAATACATGTACTTACATATAATATTGTATATACCACTACTTTCTAGTTTTCTACCCTTACTGAAATTATATAGCTAAGCAACTCAAAAGATACTAATTACTCAAAAGACATAAATTCCTCGAAAGTAATCAGACATTTAACATTTTAAATAGATATATATCCCACAAAAGAATTTTAATTTAATTCTCATGCCATTTCGAATAAGGTGTTAAAAATATTTTTTGGTTTCATACTTGATTACGTTGGACTATTTACTGCATATTTTGTTGGCAAATTTCTGAAGAATAAAATAATAACATTCGTATGTTCTCTTTTCGTCTTACGATATTAAAATTGAAAATTTAATCACCCGGTAAATATTATCGATCTCAAAATGGTTATATGTATTGTATTAATAAATTCCACAAATGTTGTGATGTCTTTAAGGATAATATTATAAATAATAAAAATACGTATAAACTATAAACCTATTATGCATGGTACTCGCCCTCGATCACTTGATTTATTACAATATAATATGAGCAAACGTCTAACAGTAACTAAATGATTTGAATTGAAAACAGTTTTATTTTTTCAAAATATTTTTTTTTTCGAACCATTTGAATAAATGGATTCTAAGAAACTTTTTTCTACTGGAAATAATATCGCAGTGATATTTATCAAGTTCACGAATATGACCAATAATAAAATCATAAGTCTCGAGTCGTAAAATATTTTTTGTTCTACATTTTGTTTTAAATATTTTAGTACCTACGTATAAAAGTGTAACATGAAAGCTACAAGTATTGAGGTATAATATTAATCAAATCCTACATTCTTTACAAAACTTTTTAGAATTATGGAATATAAAAATGTTATCTGCTTAAAATAGTAAAGATAATGTTAAAACCTTAAAACATTCCAGCCAAAACACGCTGTTAGGTATTAAAATATGTGAATATCACGAAAAATAAGCTTTTTATCTATACATTGAGTAAGATTATAGTTATTAGGTAATAGGTAGTGAATTTTAATTATAACATTAAATAATTAAATTGAGGGAAAATATTATTCCAAAACTTTTTAATTAGTGAATATACACTTGTTTTTGTGCTGCTTGTTTTTAGTATTTGAAATAAATTCAACCATAATATTTCTACAAGACAACGTAGTAATCTTTTATCACATTTTTATGAAAAATAATTATATTCTACCATATTATACAAATTACAAACCAGGGCAAATAATTTATTTTACCTATTAATTAAAATAAATACATAAAATGTATAAATTAGGCATTATTCAATAAATTTACTTTGTAAAAATGGATTTTGAAATAACGTCGTTTTTAAAAATCTGATATGTCGCCTTTTGCAAATGTAGGTATAATAATAGATACAAACCACCATTCATAACCAATTTAAGCTATTCTAATATTTTAAGCTTAGCATTTTTCTTTTAAATCTTAGTCATATTAAAAAAGACTCATTTTAGACAAACGTAAAGCTATAATATATGGGACAAGTCGCTTATTTAAAAGTCGATAACAACATTGACCAGATGAATCAAAGATTCCTCATAATTAGAAGATTTTTGTGAATTGTGACTAAGTTTTAATAAAAAATATGAGAATTTTACAGTAATAAAGATTATCTACGTATTTTATAGGCGTATAAAAATAATTATTTGATTAGTGGTTCATCACCGAAATGAATATGTCTATGAGTACTTATATACATATTTATATACAGTTTAAATTTAAACCAATAAATGCATATTTGTTTGTGAGTACCAAAAAGGCCAATGTTTAACTGTTAAAAATGTACATATCGAAAAAATATTTAGAACACAATAATTGTGTTTTAAATAAATAAATTATAATTTTTCATTAGATTATTTTTACGTGTATCATAAACTGAATTTATGAAACTGCACTCCATTTAAAATTATCTTTTTTGTAAGGTCTGTTTGTTTTATTATTATATTGTATAGTTATTTGGTTATAGTGCAACTTTTGGTCGAGTTTTTATTTCTTTAACTCATAATGATGTTATTCAATATTAATGTTTCTATACATATTATGTGCTTTCAAATTATTTATTATCTTTAAATAAGGCTAATATGATGAAATAAAATAAATACATAATAAAGCAGTTTATATCCTTAATTTATAAAGTCAAAGGAACTTTTTTCAATTTAAAAACTACTTCAAGTCAGATTTAATAAAGTTACCCTCTATTGTACTCAATAAGCTATCTACTCCAACGCACATATATATATATATATATTATATATGTGTATATATGTGAGCGTGTGTGTGTATTGTTTATGGATTGTTTCTTTTGTCTCTGTTTTCCGTCGACACAATCACAACTATCCAATTCTATTAGACAGATTGGGGTCTGAATGTGCGAATCCCAAAATGTCTTGGCTGTTATTTCTATTTTTCGTTGTATTATAAATATATTTTTGGTAATCATAGACGGCTGTTTTATTTTATTTAAATCAAAATTGTATCACTCTAGACTCTAGAGTCTGAACACAAACAGATTGTACTTTGTATAAAATAAGATTTGAAGTATATCTGATACATATTCTGGGCATGTAAAGCAATTTAATATAGACAATTTTACAAAAATTAAAAATCATTTTCCTTTCGATTATTATAATAATACTTCATATAGATATATATACCTTCTTGTATTATTTAAAACTTATATTTCAACTAAATTATTTAATAATCATAATCATTGATAAAGTGTATCATGGTTGTTTACATATAAAATCAATATGAACTACAAAAAATACGTAATCATCATCTAAACATTCCAGACATTATGCACAGTAATAGCTAGCAGCCTTATTATAAGGGTTTTGTCGTTTCCTAGAAACACTGTTTTAATAGTCTTATCGTCCCAACAAAAATAAAATATTTCTAACTATTTCTTGTATTATTAAGCGATATAATCTGTAAGTATGTTCGCTTTCTGCTTAATTATAGTCAACGAATATTTTATATTATTATCGTGAAAAAATGCACTTAAAACACCGAAAAGTTAGATAGAAAAATGTTTAACGGCAATAGGAGTTTATCTAATTTCTTCAGTTGACTTTTTTACCATCCATTTTTTGCCCTTACGTGGATACTATTTATACACAGGGTGTTTGGCATAATGATCAACTGTATGTTTAAGCGAATTACTTTTGTGTTAATATCTTCGGACTATATAGTATATCTATATACTTGGATAATCATGTATGTGTGTGTATGTTGTGGCTTGTACGTGTTCAAGCTGGATTTGATCGGGCTAAAGCAAAATCAATTTTGGTCGCAAATTTTGCTCCACCAAAATCCTAGCAGTAAGTTTTGGTTTAGATTACCGATACGCGAACGGGATGAGATAATACAACTACAAGAACTGCCGGGCTTTACCGCACCGAACAAACGGGGTCGCCGGCAGGTGGCGGATGGTTGTAGCGTATACCCAGAGAATGGGACGAGCTTTTTAATAAATCGTGTTTCGTTTATTTTGGTTTCCTATGGTTAAACAAAGGTTATAAGTGTGAGAAACCGAGATAGAAGACGAAAAAATATTTCGTACCCGAAAGTGCTAAAAATGATGAATATGACGACTTATAATTACCACATCCTATACTCGGCCTGAATACGTCAATGGGTTTTAATGATGACGATAATAATAATAATAATAGTGATTTATGTCAAAAATAATCATTTTCTCTGTTTGTTTTAATATTTTACATTTTTATTTTCGTTTTTCAATCAACATGAATATTTTGTTTAAAAAACCCAAACGTGTTACTCTTGTTAATCTAACGACCAATTTTTTTTTCGTTTATCCACTCTGCACGTAATATAGATGCGCATTATTACTTATGCGGACTTGATCCCTTCTACCGTTCTCAGAATCGTGGCATTTAACGAAAATAAAATATTATCTCATATTCTTATAATGTGAAATTGAAAGGCGTAAAAACCCGATAATATTCTGTTTATAATATATGCATTAAAGTATAATATGAAGGATTATAATAGGTACGTTTAAAAGATTATTTATTTTTTTTTTTACTTCATTATTACAATATTACAATCAACCCGATATAATTTTCTTCGTATTCCTTTTCAAAGAAATCAGTTGCACACGGTGGGCGGAATATTAAAATATAACGTGAAAATATTTATGGAATCATTTATTACAAAAGATCTGTAAACAAAATTAAAAATCCCAATACATACAATAATTCTTCGTAGTTTCAAATTTTATTACAGAATTATTTTGTTTTTCCGTGGATCTGTAAAAAGATATTTTCAAAAATGATAAAATATGCTTATACATTTCCTAGAACAGTGTATATATTATAGTAGAATTATTTTTACGATCACGTAAGCAATAAATTTTGGCTTACTTATAGGGATTTTTCTTAAAGCACCGAGCATAATTTATATACGTTCATGTTAAATCTTTGGTGGTGTGCCAACAATGTAAATCTAAACAACTCCATGTGGTCCACTGGTTGATAATAATAAAAAAAAACATTATCATTAATTTCAATTAAAACACCCAAAACAGAATTTATACTTCCTATATACTTCAATTAATATTGGTAATACGCGAACAACATGTGAACGTAATGGAATTAATAAACCGTAATAAATAATGTACCTATTACTGCAGGCAACATTAAAATTTTTGAATAATAATATTATAATATTATAGTATTGTAATCAGCTTATAGTTTTAAAGCAATTGATTAAAATACGGTAACTAAAAAGTGGTTATTTTATACTTTTTTATCACGTGGTAAATAGTTTTGTTGTTGAACATTGGTATCCTGTGAGTACAAAACTCGTGCTGAATTTTTGGCTTATGATAATATTGTGTCAGTTGGTAGATAGATTTGAAAGTTTGAACAACACAATTATTATACGAGTCGTAAAACGTTACCGGTCGATGGTGATGTAGGACGTGTGATGCGAAGATCATGCTAGCGTCCAACGTAAGGACGACAATATTGCAGTGGTTAATTATTAATGTCAGAAAACCATTTTAAAAGGACTTTGGATACGAATTAATTTCGTCGCTATAATGGTTTTTAGCATGACAAAGTTTGAATTCTGGTAACATTGCTTACACGTTTGCGGTCCAAGGGGTATGATATAAAAACATTCATGAAAAATAACGTATTTTTTTCTCCTTTTTGTCAACGATCTATAAACAAATGAGTAGACGTAGCGATAACTGGGTCAAGGAGTCGCGAGAAAAACTATGTGACAGAGTCGAGTACTTACTTATACAATATGTATTCGTATGTGTGCGTATACGGTAATAATAATATAGGTACCTACTGTGCATAGTGTTTGTTCGGTGGGGCTGGTTTTATAATATATTTGATGTATAGTAAGTCGGGAGAGTATTGAAACACAAAACTCGCCCATAATGGCGAGTACCGCGTACCTACAGGACGATTAAATTCTACGATAAAAAAATATGGTGATTACCGCTGAACATTTTTAGTACACTCGCTTCTATAATAATTACAGCAGTATAAGTATTTAACATTAAAAGGCTTTAAACAATAACCTTTGAGATACCTATAACACAGTTGCACACATCCATATTAAAATATTATAATGGCGTAGAACCCACAATAGACGAACCGAGAGTCTAAAATCGATAGATATAGAACCTCGTCGTATGCAGCTAAGCTGGTTTTACTATTCATTTTTTCATGTAAAAATGCCTGAATTTACAAATTATCATCGTTATTTTCTTTTATTTCATGTTTTTTTTTTTGTTAACGCAGCCATAGAAGGGATAATCCTCAACAAGTACAACATATCCACAGACGACTATCGGCTGATCGAGACGATTGTGCTCAAGTCAGAACCTCACAAGGCCGGACAACAGTGGAAGTTCGCCGGAGCATTTTACTTCGCTACAACGGTACTCACGACTATTGGTATGTATACTTTATAATATATATATAGAGAGAGTAGAGATTTTAATAATATTTGCACAAGCTCTTATACGTGTGTGAGTGTGTGTGTGTATTAATATTATATGGGTATAAATAGGTTTATACTTTGTATGCATAATCCAATATCAACTACCGTCGACAGATAATAGCTGGCATTGCTTCTAAAAGGATTATTAAGGATTAAAACACTTAGCACCTTTTTAAGTATACCGCAGACGAAGTGCACTTCGATTTCTCTCGAACGTTTTAAAAACGCTCCATATTGTGCCCCGATTTTTTACCCTCCACTTAATTTTTAAAATAGAAACAACACGCCACTATAACAATACAAAACATTTTTAGATGAAAACTTTTAATTTTAATTTTTTAATTTTTTTCATGTTGATACTTTTGAACTTTGTTCAACAATAATAATACTCGACTTTTAAGCCAATGATTTATAATTTTACACTTCTTTAACTTATAATCACTGAACAGTTTGTATTAGAGTTATGAAATGTAATAAATGATGTTATTTTAGATAAACAAAACACAACAATTAAACAATTTTTCATGTCCAAATTGTAAAAGGTCTTTTTTTTATTTAGCTTTTGAAATTTGTTAATATATTAATTCAATAGAACTATAGTATAACACCAATTTTTAATTTTTTTCAGCCATATTAAAAATATGCTGTTGTATTGATGGAATTGATTCATATTCCAGGAATCATCAATAAGTCGGTTAAATTACTTTTAGAGCAAGAAATTTAGTTTAAAAAAATTTACTATAAATTTGGTAGATATTTGTTTTTGTTTCTATTTAATGAAACAAACGGTGTAAGGAAATATTTGTATAGTCTTATATATTTTATTCATTAATAATATATTAATGTATTATATTGTACTATATTTACATGATTTTCGTCCTCCTACCGAATAGGAATCGTGCTCTCATTTAGGTATGCGTTATTATAATATGCCGTTACTTGTTTTTCTCCTTGAACCTTCCGTATACCTGACCTAGTTTATAAAACTCAGATTATCATTGTTGAATACTATAGTAGCTACCTACTATATATGAGTTTTATTCATAATACTACTCTTAAACTTAAAAATAATATGCAAACGGTTGGTCGTTTTATCGTCGCACACAATATCAATGTCAAGATCTTTTTGTGATATCCTACTATTTTCAACTTTGAGTTGGTAAACATCATGGCGGTACAACGCCTGGCTAAACTCTTGAATGTTGGTAACTACTAATTGAACTCTTGCCCAAGTGGATTTCTAAAAACTCCGCTGGTAATGCTATCAATATGTGTGGTCACTGATCCTTGACAATTTATTTATGCTTAAAAAAAATAATTTAAGAACCGAAGTAAAAATATTAAATGATTTTATATAATATAATAATTATAATAATTAGAATTGATTAAAGATAAAAACAAAAAAAACTATTGGCCGTCTTAAAATATGACAAACTATAAACACAATTAGGTACCTGTATTGTAAAAACAAAAATCGGTGCATTACTCATCACTGACTTAATAACAAATAGTCCTTGTGAAGACAAATGTTAACCATTGTAGCTGGCTGATGGAAAAAGTTAGACATTAAATTATTAGGGTGTTACTTCATTATTAGTTATTACTTATTACTTATCATACTATAGCAGATATCTGCAATATTTATTTTTGAATTTTGTTTATTCCATTTCTGTATAATATAAAACTATATATAATGATGTATAATTCGAATATTGAAATTATACGATTACTTAATAAGGATAATATTGAAAATTATTTGTATATTATAAAAAATCTCAAAGGAAAATTTAAATATTCTATGAAAACAATTGAAAAGAAAATTAATTATTTTGAACCACTCGTGGGCGTGCTACATTAATCTACCGATAAAAATATATGACATTTTAAAAATAAACTGTTTTTTAAAAATCGATAAAAATTAAATTGAAACAGTTTCATATTGATTGTACCACACTTTTTGTTTCTTTATACTATCATAAAATATACACAATATTAAATCATTGATTGCGCTCCTATATCATCGATTCTATTAAAATTATTCAATGTCAATTTTTTGTATAGAGACTCTTTGAGTGTCAGTGTTTTATAATTACGTTCACACCTTATTTCAATTGATCGAAAAATCAGCAATCATTATTTTCATTAGTTTTATCTCGTTTAATGGAAAACCATTTACGGTAACTATAATAAATATAGCTTAATAACTTCAGATATAAATTATATTGATATTTTATTTTTTGGTATACTCTCTATAACGCTTTAGAATTACGACGCCACAAATGAAACTAACATAAAAAGCACTAAAGCACTGAGTGTTAAACTCAATCGAAACTAATTCATTAGGAGATTATTGTCCGGGAAAACTCTAACTTTCATAATTAATAATGCCACACTATATTACATATGTATATATTAGGTACGCTTTGAATACAATAATTGGCATCATGTCATCTGCTTTAGGTTGAGTCGGGAAATTCGGAATCTGCAAGTTGTCTATATATAAGAAAATACATGATGTCTCAGCATAAATACCCTCCTCGGAAAGGTTCAAACACTAAAACACCCTCGTCTCACTTACTTTTTTTCCAACATAAATACATTTAGTACACCAGAGTACATTCGCCCCCATAATTTATACGCCATACTGAAATATTGTGCGAAATCCAAAATCCCAGTCCTTGTATAAAAAAGTTTCCCCTGCCCTCGCCTTATGCTGCAGTATTCATAACCAGTAGTTTTGCGGGATAATATGATCTGTTGACTACATATGGGAGTGTCTGGCGGATCAGACTATTTTATATACCGAAATCACATTTAAATAATGTTTTATAAAATCGTCCAGGTATACACTCTGTATAGTATTAATAGCCAGACATCTTTTGTCCTTCCTGCAGGTTACGGGCACTCGACGCCGAACACAAAATCCGGCAAGTTGTTCACCATGTTCTACGCGATGGTAGGCATACCGCTGGGCCTAGTCATGTTCCAGAGTATCGGCGAGCAGCTGAACAAATTCTCGTCCGTGGTGATCAGACAGGCGAAGCGGGCACTTGGCTGCAAGCGTACCGAAGCCACCGAGATCAATCTCATATTCGTCGTGTCCTTTTTGTCGAGTTTGACGATCGCGGGCGGCGCGACGGCGTTCTCCACGTACGAAGGCTGGACGTACTTTGATTCGGTCTACTATTGCTTCGTCACGCTCACCACCATCGGGTAACTTACACTTACGTAACGCCCACACATATAGATATTTGTTCTTTATAACACTGCCAAGGTATAAATTCATTGACGATGACAATAATAATAATGACAACTACACGTAATATACATATAACAGTGTTTATATGCAGAGTCCACTCAATAATATAATATTATGGTGATGATGAAGATTATGATGATAATGATCGGGATATACTCCGTATTATATATTATAGGTACCTACCTAACCTAACTTTACCTACCTACGTTCCAAAATAGTCCCCTGACGACGTTTTCGAGTTATCTGTAGATATTATAGTGTATTTCCCTCGCAGTGGTCCGATTGTTTACGACCAGTTATGAACAAATAAATATTATCATCATTCCACCATTATTATAGTGCATGATTTTATTATTATTGTTATCGTTTATTGTCCGTCCGTGATTACCTAAGCCACTGTAACTGCTTTGCTGTACTGCATTATCCTAAAGTTAAAATACGCTTCGTTTGCAAAATCAATTTCTCTATTAAATCAATGTGTAACATGTATTACATTAATACACGATACAAATAAATATAACACACTGCTGACAAAGTGAAAATTGTATGATTGCTTTTTATTACAGTAATTTTATTTTTTTTATCTTTATTTTTTTACCTATAATAATGTAATGGCCACATCTTAATAATTCGACCATTTTGAGTTTCAAACAACAATTTAAGTTCAACCAACAATTGTAGATCATTCTGTTATACGATTTTTGATTATAAATTGACGAAAGTTATTGATATTATTATTAAAACGCATGCATTGTTGTTTTTTTTAGTTTGTCCATTAATACTTTTTTGGGTAGAAAGAATTCTCCATACAATTTTAAGTTTAAAACAGTAATATATAGCCCCTTCAGACATTATACTGTATACATTATAAGGGGTAGAATTTTCCCCACTATAGATTTGATTTTGGCACGGATGATTCCTACTTTTAAGTGGTAATTTCTGCAATAGTTTTAAAAAAAGTTTTAGAAAAACCACCGATGTATGTTTTTTTATGACAGTTAATTGTAAGTAGTGGTCATAATATTGATTTCATGTACGTCAATTTCTTTCTGTGCAAATAAATTTCATCCTGAACTCTCTTATTTTTGAAATAACTTAACGTAAAAAACCAAGTTCATAACTATAATTTTTAGTAAATGTTGATAACGTTTTAATTGATCAATATTCGACTTAATGCTGATCTTTTCTATTGAAAATGTCTTTATTTACTTTATTCTGTTCTTGTTCTTATCTTAACTTTGTATGATAAAAAAATATTTTAATATACGGCTATTAGAACAAAATTAAACTATAAAAAGTAATATTATAATAGGTACTCATGCATGTATTTAAATGACTGTATATAATTTAATTTGTATTACAGATTGTAGTATACTATAATATGATTAATTAACGATAGCTGTTTGGTAAAACAATGTTCGTGTTTACTGTATGGTAATTAAATGTTAATAATATATGTAGGTACACATTTTTGTACAAATATATTTTAATACATACGTGGATATTATTACAATGCCTATAGATAAAATTTATTTTTATTTTTTGTTAGTACTATAATAAATAATGTATTATTAAGTTACAATTTTTTCTAATTAATAATACATGTGTTATAAATTATAATATATTATACATTTTTATCATATAGGTACAGACTACAGCGTATATACTGTATTTGGTGGATTAGACAGTTGATAATTTAAATTGTTAGACCTTCTAGAGGTTATAAATATTATATCTTTACCGTTGATGCAATAAAAATGATTTATCAACATGAATAACGTTAAAACACAATAAGTCAGACTTGAATATATCTGCAATATCGGCACACGTCATTGCACGTTTTCTTGGCTCAAACTCTCATTGGTTGTTACTTGTTAGTAGTGTTGATATTGAATTTAAAAACAATGTAATAAATCATTGCAATCGAAAATTGGCTTTGAAAAACAATTTTGGTTATCACTTCAAAAAGCACTTATACAACCGTAATTTCTTAAAAACCATGCTCGCTTGAATTATTTCAGAATTTTTTGACGTGAACGGTTGTTTTACTTTAAACAAAAAGAACCTATTGGTAAAATATAAAAATTACCTTTTTAAAGTACCATCTTGATTCGATTTCCAAACTACAGAGGTGATACTTTAAAAAGTTTTTGGACCCCATTTTTAGTTTAAAAAGTTTTCACAGTAAAACATTTTTAAAAATATATGTTTTACAATACTATTCTTGCTCTACCTAGAATCTATAGCCACGTTGGGTTCTCAAAATATTAATATGATAACATTGTTATTTAGAAAAAAAGTTATGTATAATAAATCAATAATAAAAAAACTTCTTTTTTCTACCTACCTATTCAATAATTTATGTATTTCGTATTTATATTAGTTAAACATTGTTATTATTTTACTGTATGCTGAACTTGATTTATATAGTTCTATTTTTCATCATTGTAACAGGTTTACTATTTTAAAATTATTTCGGAGATAAAAATATGTATTTATTCATATTTCGTGTGGTAGAAAAAGAATAGTGTTCCTTTGGTGGAAAAGAGAATCTAATATTATTATCTAGTCTGGTGGAAAAAGGATAAGGTTTATTCTGTCAAAAAAGAGAGCGTTCTTCAATGTTTGTCACAAAATAAATAAAATAAACAGTAGAATTTTGTACATAAAAAAAATATGCTCATTTTATAGTTTATTTTGTTCAATGAACAATATGTAGTATAAACTATATAGCCATACAGGCATCATAATATTGTTATTTACAAAAGATCATAATAAACGTATTGATAGGTATGGTTATTGATTATTATTTTTATTTCAAAAATATTTGTTCAAATCAATTAACATTTTTATATAATAAAATAAAAAAAAAATCTGTTATATAAATATTATAACAATATCTTACTTTTTCATATTTCCTTTTCAATGAAATCTGTTTTCTAGAGCTTGTTGAATGTAGTTGTCTACATGCAAGTACCTGTAGCTAATATATTATTTATAAAATGTAAAAAAGAAGTCTCCATAATATGATTTTTACTTCAAACCATATTTATCGTGTCAAAAAAAAAGAAATGTTTGCAATTCAAATTAAAAATATTTTGTTCCACGCTAATTATATAAAGTATTTAAATTGTTAATTATTTTTGGCTTATTGTCGTAGACACACCGTTTTTTTTATATGTAATCGTATTTTTTTGTAACTCTTGAACACACCTAAAAAACTGACCAATTATTCACTCTATGAATACTCATTCAAAAATAATAACATTTATTGATAATTTGTTTAAGTCAAAAAGTGGAATCGATGACGATTCACTGGCTTTGGGCCCTGGCATGCGTTTCGCTTATCTATGCTATTGCCATGCCATTATTATATCTATTTGCTATTTATCGCAATGACTCAGTTATAGGTTAGGTATATATTCTATTTATTTATGGTAAATTTTATTTTGAACTTTTCATAGGTTTGGTGACATGGTGGCCTTACAGAAAAACAACACGTTGAACGACAAACTCGAGTACGTGGCGTTCACGTTGATATTCATTCTGTTCGGGCTGGCAGTCGTGGCAGCGTCGCTCGACCTATTGGTGCTCAGGTTTGTCACGATGAACACCGAGGACGAGAGACGGGATGAGGCTGAGGCTTTACAAGTAACGTTAAACGATAATTTATTTAATAACCATTACAATGAGGTATTTAAAAAAAACAGTATTATCAAATGGCAAGTATCTTGCAAAAAATAACAAAAACCATTAATTTCCATTTCCTCACAACAAAAAAACGCATACACTTGAATACATGGCATATATTGACGTGGAATTTGTTTTATAACGTTGAATATAATATTATAATATACTTTGGGGTTGAATGGAGTTGCAGGGAATGTCTAATAATTTTAGTTAAATTCATTAAATACTCTAAATAAACCTTAAAAATTGTATTTATGAAAACAAAAGATGGCCACGTGAAAATGAGTGTATGTGACGTAAACAAAAATATAGTAGGGCCTATTTGGAAAAGTCCACAATAGTCTGCATATCGAATTCGAAATTTATTTAATCTAACTCTCGTAACGGATGGTTGGAATATTATATAAGATACTGCGCGATGGACGATCACGACAACGACGGGTGGAACGGAACGTTTCGAATATGTGCCAAACAAATATAATATAATACAGCGTAGATGCATGTCCGACAGCAGAGTATACATATATGTTTAAATATAATAAAATTATTTACATATGGACAGATTTCCGTTCGTTTTTATCCGATTTTGTTGTTTACGCTTATGTTTGTATTCGTTTCGAATACCTCGAGAATGGCAGGTAGAACAAATACTGTTGGGAAAAAACACAATGCAATAATAAAATCCGTATTCTAGACATGAGGTACCTATAGCTATCATATGTCGAGTAAGGGTGGAAAAATCCGGGAAAAAACCACAACGCTGTGGGACTGTCATAGGATGGGAAATGTTCAAGGCGGATAACTATACGGTTATACCGAGTGGGTTGCGATACGTTATCGTTGTTCTGCACGTATTATCAACACCGACATGTATATGATGGTCTATTGGAGTCGATTATAACATCACAACACTGTATAAATATGTACAATATTTATATTATTATTATTATTAC
>PVMI01082279.1:0-15789 GCA_008528875.1 Aulacorthum solani
TTTTTTTTTAAATTTTTTTATTTAATTTTTTTTTTTTTTTTTTTTTTTTTTTTTTTTTTTTTTTTTTGAAAATCAAAATACGACGATTGATCATATTTCTGTATTGAATAAAATGCATTGTTTCGGTTTTATGTGTATAGCAACAATATATTATTATTTTTTATTAACTTCTACGTTCCCAAAAAAGCCATAGGGATTGAAATATTTTAATTATATTTCTATCAAGTTCACCTTAATGTATTATAATACGATATTAGTATAGTATACGTACTATAGGTAATATACCTACTTTATATATTTAGACAAGACAGAAATAAAAAAATGAAAATAATTATTATTATTGTGAATTATTTAATCAGAAAAAAATTGATGCTTCCTGAAAAATGCAAAACAGTTCAAATATTAATTTGTTAAAATTTACGTTTAGTAAACTAATATGGTAATATATTTATTATAATAGTTACTACTATAAATTATAATTACTTAAACTACTTCACACATTAGCGTACATAATTAGAAATAAAATACTATAATGTGTGTTTACGTCGTATAAAGCTGGAATGAAATTTAAATGAAAATTGAATGCGTTGTGAAAATAGAATTTTTTAATATTCTAAAAGGGCAGTGTTTGAAAAATGTTTTAATTTTGTCATTGTTGTAAGATGTAGTAATATTTATAAAATGTTTTTGAACCCATCAAGTTTTATTTAACGGCTGTATATTATAACTATATGAACAGAAGAAAAAATATCTATAAAAAACACATTTTATCACGATACGGTGGAATCCAAAGCTACGACTGCTTAAGTGTATATTTCCCTACAAAAGTGTATAATGCAAGTTAAGACTATATTTATGAAGTATCCCTTTCGAGCTAAATTGAAAAAGTAAAATGGTTTTTAACCTTCAGATGTCAGGAATACTTGGCCACCCATATGGTATTAGTGTTAAGAGTTAAAAGTGACGCGCAGACTCTATTTCATGAATAACTTATTTTTAACAAAAGTATTTGTATATTTGCTAGGTAACTAAAATATCACCTTTAAAAATAATACTTTCGATGGAACTTTAGTTAATACCTATATACAGTAATATAGAATATTGTATACAATAGGTGCTTCTTACGCATGTCGATCAATCAAATTCATAATAATCGATGTACAAGATGCGTAATAACTAATAAACCGTAATAAACGATGTTTCAGTAGAAAAATCACTTCTTAGCCACCTCGCACTAACCTATGGTATATCTTTAACCGTGATTAAAATACAATGTTGAAAGTGTCTGCGAGTTGGTATTAATATCGTTTGTATCAACATCTTTGTCTATCTTACCTTAGAGTGCACAGAAATATATAAATATAAATTCAAAGCTGAATAACAGACTGGGACTCGAGATCTGTCACATAGGAAAAACGACCGACGCGTAAACAATATAGGTGCCAAATATTGATAAGACTCAAAGAGTCCTCTGGCGAATAATCCACGTCTACCTACTATAATGACATAATGAATCAGACAGTAAGAATAATAAGTACACAAACGTTTCTAAAACCAAGCAACCAGCAGACGTAAAAATAATAATTCAGGAAATCTGTCCAGTAGCGACTACATAGCGACGTCGGTACTGAGTGGCACGCGCTCAACCCACGCTACAGTCACGTCTATGTCTCCCCAGTTGATTGGCGGCGTGTCGTGCCGATTCCCGCAGTGACGGTCGCGATCGAGTCCACATTTCCACCCTTATCCGTCGTGGTTTGGAAGAGTTGGGTGAATATTATTGAGCGAATGGAGGTTGTAGGTAAAGAGCTTCGCAATCAAATTTGCACATTTATTCGTCAGTTTGGAGCGTTTATTAATATTATATCTCCACCACTGATAGTATCATACATATTTAATAATAATAATTAAAAGGTAAAAATTTACCTACATTTAAAATGTAAGTAGGTACTTATTAGAGAAACAGCTGCGAAAAAAAATTGGTTTTCTGTTTTCTGAAACACTCGGCCGTGCTTTTTTATTGTATTAAAAATGTCGAGTGGAAGTTATACTATTATGTGTGAAATACACGCTCCGCCCCAACCTCGTGGCCTCTTACATGCCAAGGCGGTATGGATTCGGGTCGTGAGAAAGCAGGGATGGTGTGGAAAAAAACCGTTCGGGGAAAGTGTGTGCGGCAGCTCTGTAGAATAACTGGCATTGAGGAGAAATAACGTCGTTGTTGAAGAGGAGAGACGCGAACAAAATAAGGCACAGTAAAAATATTTGCTGATGTAGTCATGAATGCTTTGAGCTATCTTGTCGCCCCGGTAAAAGTCCGTCGACGACGATTGGAGTTATTATCGGCAAAAATCTTCCTATCGAGTGTTCGTGTAGTAATAATAATAATAATAATAATAATATCTAACAACAGTTGTAGACGACGTGTACGAATGGATATTATCGAACGCATCGAGAATTACAAAGACTTGAGTGCGTGCGTCAGTGACGGTTTTAGAAACAGTGGAGAAAACATAAGGTAAAAAGAAGGTTCTTAATTTCCAGAGGAGGTCCCCCGACGACCGAGTCGGACCGAAGACGAAACATATTATTGTTGTTGCAGTTGTACATAATAAATTGTGGCACTGGTATAAAAACGAAAAACCCAGATAAGAAGAACCTACAATAACGCATTGCACATTATTATGGTTTTTTCTTACTTCGTCCCTTCTTATTGTGCCTCACCGTCAACACCACGCCGCCATGGTCGTAAAATGAGATGAGACGGTCGTGTACAAAATAAAGAAAATAACTTAGCTACCTTCTACCAGGTATAGTAGCTATGTCATCACTGGCATAAAAATTAATATCGGGTAGCATAGGACGACGACGGCCACAATAACAATATTATGTTTAAAATTGCCAACACGCACGGTCACTAATCGATCGAGTTATTTAACCAAATTACACGCGTGTGATGTACTGAAGTTCATAAGATAAAATTCCGAAAGTTCACAATACTTTAGGTATTACAACAACGAGGTACCTAATCGTTTTTCAACCTTAAATGTCGGCAAAGAATTGACTTTTTAAAGCTGTAACAATTACGACCCAGAAGCACTATAAAAACCAGTAAGCAAAAAATTATCTTGTTGATGAACGATAATAGAACGTTTGCAAGTTTATAACACGCGTGCATATAATACCTACACACGACGCACGACGTTAAACGCGAGGCATATACCAAAAATAATAATTTATACTGAGTGCCCTCGCAAATTGTTCAAACAGTCAGTTGTTTTTTTTATAATATGTAATCTGATTTTTCGCACCTACACCATATTATTATAGTCTAGGGACAAAGGATAAACGTATTATGTACACGATATACCTACTTTACATTAATTGAAAACGTGCCGAGATCGACTCAGCGATCGTGTTTACAGACACGGCGAAAACAAGCAGCTAAATATATAATATACGAGGGAGGATACCGGTTATGCCGTTATGTGGAGGGCGAGTGGGTGTGCAGGGTACTGTTATTTTTCATTTGCGACGCCAAATACAACAATATAACACAAAATTCGTAAAGAAGTCAAACGATATCACCACTATCGTAATTATTACTAATTACTATAGGATATGCTCCGTGATTTAAGCCATTATAACATAATATAATTACATCGTTTATAAGATACTCACATTTTCTCGAACATCGTAAGACGAATAATCAGTTAAGTTCGTAAGGACTAAGGAGCTTGGCAGTAGTACTAAAGTCAATTTAATACGACGACGATCACGTTGAGATAATATTTATCGAATGGAAACGATAAAAACAATATTAGACTATTATTGTCGAATGGTTGGTGCGCACTGCGTAAGTGGAGACCGTGACCGTGGTGGTGGCGGCGACGGCGGGACGGACCACTGTTGAAGACAACGATGACAACGGTCGGGCGACGGACCCGACGCACGCGGAACCGAACCTCTTTGGAGAGAGAAGCCGTTGTAGCGGGAAAACCCGAACGCGGTTGGACTGGGTTTGCTTTGCTGCTCCCGCCAACATAAAAATCGCATTTTACATTATGCTTAATTATTTATTGATGATAAATATTTTAGTTACGAAATGATATCGAGAGCCTCGGCATCCCATTAAATAAATTGCCTTTAAATCCTATTTATGTTTTTTTTTTTCAGATACGAAATTCCCGGTAGGCGCGTTAAGAATTATTTATCCGAATAGAGCGGCCAAAAAAATATCGCGGTATTGCGGTACAACGGTTTCGATTTATTCCAGAGGATTTCAACGAACTTATATATATATATATATTACAGTAACTTATTAAGTTGTTTTTGGCTGCGGTAACGGAGGGACGGGTGGCGGGATTCAAACGGTTTTGCAGGCGCGAGGGGATTACGACTGCTGGCGTGGATTTTATGCGGTATACACTCAATTATATTTGCGGCGTTTTAAACGTCTATGAAACACATATTATATAGCTATGAAGATTAACCAGAAAAACGCGAGGCACAAACACACTGCACGGCAATCGAATTGCCCGCGTATAATATGGATCGAACCAAATAGAGGCGATTAATTTAATTGCATATAATAATTTAATATTTATAATAACTTATTATTAATTAACGGGGGTTTTGTTGTTAATTCAAATACTTGTTTTAATTTTTTATCAGGATTTGACTATAACGTTATATAATTCGGAATAATTCTGAGAGACCTAAACACTGCAGCACAGGCCGTACAAACTGTAGTGTAAATAGGGGGGTTAAATGATGGAAGGGGGCTAAAAATGAAGAAAATATATAACATAGGTAGTTTAGATATAATATTTGTATCACTTTTTACATAAGAGTAGAGCATACAAATTACAAAATATACTCAAGTACCTATATACCATATAATATTTTGCATTTTACATTTTTTTTTAAAATCTAACAAATACATTATGTATGTTTATTTCATATTAGATTTATCGAAGAATCTCAATAATTCAACATATATAAATAATCGGTTGGCCTTAGCATCTACTGAGAGTCTTTCCCCGACGATTGCAGTACACATGTAGTATAAAAGTACATACAAAAGTCGGGTGTGAATCGTGATTTGGTGTGCGTAATAATAGTATTCTGCACTAAACCTAAATCTGACGAGTGCTTTACAATTATATAATCCGATGTGCGATTAGTATTATATTTATGCGTACTGCAGATGCGACTAAACTGCACCTAATCTAACCTGCACATTTCTAGATGTTGTGAAAGTGGAAAACTCTCGGAGAGTAGAGATTTTAATGGGATAAGAGGATATATTATGCTGGTATTATGTGTCATAGCACACTTGACAAAACGTAAAATTTCTATATGGCCGTATGGGTAGGGTACTATTAATAATGGACTTTGCTGAAGTACCGACTACAATAATATATGTACCTACATATAAGTACGATATAATTGTATGTGCACCACTGTTGATATCACATATATAATACACAAGGACAACGGAAAAACAGAGCGGTGTTAATTTTCTCGTTTTTGACACACAAGTTTTGTAGAAAGAAAAAAATCACAGACGTCGTAATCTGAACTTATTGTCCTTATACACTCGCAGTACGGAAAACATACAAACATAATAATAAAAATAACAACAATGATAATAATTATATAACAATACATGATGCCCGTGACGCGTTGCGTCTGGCACGAAATCTATAGGGTCAAATTTATAGCGTGCTTTTATCAATGTGTAGCATACAGACAGCGGTAGCAGTAGCATTATACATTAAACATAAATATATATATTATAGTTATAAAATTACGGTAATGCACATTTAATAATATAATAAACTTATATAATAAAACATAGGTACACAGGTCAGGCGCAGCAAATATGTTTACCAGCACATTTTCCATTATTAACGGCCCACAAAAATAAATTGTCGTTTATACGTCATTAACCATCATTCACAAATAATAAATTATGAGTATTATAATACATATTTTCATATTTCAGTAGAATAATAATCCAATAAGTATAATGATTACAACCAGTCGACTGACCAATCACTAAAAATTTAAGGTCAATCGTAATAAAAAAATATTGTTGTCTGTATTATACTCTTATAACTGCATGTATCAAAATTAAATAATTTTATCTATCCACAGGTCTGAAGGCAACCGGTCTAAGTCTGCTTTTTCGAATTTGACTGGCACAAACCGCTGTCTCCATGCGCACATCTTATAAGTTATATAATGTTATACACTATAATATACTACCGGAGGAGCGTATGTAGCGATGGACGGCTACCGATGGCGCATTATAATTACCTACTTTATACTTATAAACGGATATCATTTATCTGTAAAAAAAATATAAAGTGTCGATGCTCGTAATAATAAATTTGTCTATAAATAGGACATGGGTAAATGCAAAGGTTTGAGCCTACGTACGCACACCACACACATAAACACGCACAGTCGAGCCACCGCCGCCATGGGTTTCTCGGGTGAACTCATCGCGGACCTTCGAACACGGCTCAAAAGACGATTATGATATTACACTGCGTCCCGCTAGAATACACCAGCAGCTCGCGGCATGTGTATTATATAAACACCATATTATTATATTATGTTACATAGTCGGCATCCCAGCTGGCCGATCGATACACGATATAATATGAAGGGAAGGTGATGATGGTACTCGTGTGAGTAAAAAAACTAATATAATATAATATATATTAAAAATTGAATAAACGAGGTTATTATAGAGATTGATTGTGGCGAAAATCACACCATGTCAAGATTTGTGTAAAACTACAGCGCTATATAACTGCTACTGAAGTATCGTCTGATAATATTAACTTATACCTGCGCAGTCCGTTGAACTATTTAAATCGATTAATCGTTGTATAATATAGGTACACGTTTGGAATCGATGTTTACTAAATCAAGAAAAAAAAATGAAATTTAAACAATACCCTCACAGAATTATAACTGTACCTATGACCCCAACCATATATTATATTGTATAAAGTTCTTTAATTTTATTATACATCAAAACTTAGTCGAACTTTTGCAGCATACGAGTAGTATCGATTTACTGTAATTGCATTCATAGTGGATACGAATAGCTAGTATAGCTTACAATACATTTTCTACATACCTACATCGTTTATATTATTATTATATAATATTGCCGAGTATTCTGTCGAAAATAAAACGAGATGGTTGGTTAAATATAAAATCTCATAATTTTCTAGGGCAAAACTAAAGTTGTCGAAAAAATAAAAATAACAAGTTTGTGACGTATACGGATTACGAATATATTATGTATATTATGTATGTAGCAACTATATTATATATAAGCACGAAATGTAATCCTACATTGTCCGTGTGTGCATTATGGGTAGTACATCCTCCGAGCTTAAAATACTCAGAAGATTACGCTAAATTTGAATAGGAAAAAATGTATGATTCGTAAAATATTTTTTTGGTCTCTTTGTATTTGCATAACATAGGTGTGCACAGTTCACACTCACACCTTAATCGAAAACTGTATTTCATGAAACTAGGCCGAGAGTTAGCTATCTTAATGTAATCCAGAGCACTATTTTTTGATATGAAATTCTGATCACGTTATTGTAGTACATTACACATTCTCGAGATAATCTGTAGAATTAACGAGATAAAACAATGGCCATTTCCGATTTTAACGCATGGGTGAAATATAAAATTAGCAAATACTCTTTTTCCGACAACATTCGCCAAGTAAACAGAAAGAATACCTCGTGGACGAGGAAACGAAAATGCTGAAAATGAAGTTAAGGTTCTAAAACTTAATTTAACGTAACTCAACTGGAAAATCAATTACAAAATATCACACTTTAAAATTTAAATTTTTGTATTTACTATCGATTCCTTACATTTATAAGGGATTATTGTCGTAGAATACTCCTATAAGTACTTATATAGGTTTATTTCTGTAAGCAGTATAATAAATTTATGTGTATAATGTCTTCACGTGCAGGTTAAAATAATTTTAAGTTGTGTGTTGTGAATTTATTATATTATATTATAGGTAGTTATTTTTTATATCAATATTATCGTTTAAAATAATTTGGTATAATTTATGACCATAATTTTGTACTCAACACATAAATTTAAAAATGTAATAATACTTTAAGCAGAACTTTTAGTCTGTATCGAGTAATAAATCATAATATTTTAATCTTTTATTTAATACCAGCTCGAATAACCTCATTTACCAAACGTGCAAAGAGTAATGTTTTAATTTTCAAAAGATATTTTATAATGGCTTGGATATTAGGTAATAATTAATTTTTTGATACTTAACGTTAATATTTAATACAATATAGATTAACTTAACTAGCACGTTAAAGTCAAAGATGTGAAATGTGTTTAATTTAATTATCGTAAAATAAAAATATTATAATATAATTATATCGAATATTGGTGTACCCGCTTTACCTACTTATTATTAATTATTATTACGGTTTGATGTTTATACGTTACATATTTCATATTTATTAACCTATATAGGTATTTTTAATTGAATTTTAGCTTAATGTTTTCCACCAATTAACTTTAACTGAGTTTCTGTAAACACCCATGAATATATTGTTCACAAATTATACAGAAATTATTATTAAAAGTTATTTTAATTACTTCAGAAATTAAATTTATACGAAAATACCAATATATTTGTATAATTATTTCAATTCACATTTCAATTACAAAATAAAAATACATTATACATGGCACAATACATAATATTTACAATATTCACACTCTCGAAGTACTGGCGGAGTTTTAGCTCTCTCAAATATACATGTAGTACATACACTGTACTTATTCCAAATTAGGACACATGTAATATGTTTGTAATTTTTCATAAAATGTATAATAATAAAAACGAATCTATAAGATGATACCTAGTCGAAACATAATATTTTAGACAGTTAATTCCAATTTATTTTAATTTTAGTTATAAGTCCAATAAATATTAAAGCTTATGAAAAAATAGAGTCCGGGCTCAGCCTCTCCAAATAAGTTTATCAAGCATATATGACATTTTGATAAATTATATATTTATGTGTTATATGTCTATTGTAACTTGTTGACTATGATCAGTTATGAAAAAAAGTTTAATAACTATAATACGGGTACTTTAGGAAAACAGATAATATTAATACATCGATTAATATATTTATTTTAAAATTAAATACATTTCATAACATTTGATTTATCTGGAAGTTCCAAAGATTCCCATCCAAATTTATTATCATTCTTCATATTTGTACACGACTTGTTCGAGTGAATTTACCCACTTTTTTCTATTTATTATAATAATTGATTTAGTTTGAGAGTTAAGTTTGTTTGTCAATATCGGTATAAAATATGGTGCAGACCGTTAAGGTAATAAGGGGGAGAGTGACGAAGCACCATTAACTGCGTTTAACCCTCATAATTCAGTCACATACCGAGCTTACTGTCAACAGATCCACGCGTTATGTGTGGATATTCTAAATGCATTTTACCTAAATATATATTATATAATGCGTATTTTTCCATTTATACTTTTACTACCTATATATATATGCTACGTATTGACAACCCTAATTTATTCACGCCCGACTAATAAAATATAACTCTGAGCGTGATAAGTAAATAATATAGGTGCTGCGTATATAATAGCATGGTCTGTCTGTTGTATTTTGTAGTATTAAAATGATTATTTATTTTGTTTTTATCATACAAAATCGACGTACCTACCTACAGTGCGACTTCCAAAAACGTACAGTACCATACTTTATATATATATATATGTATCGACGACGTACACACAATGTTGTGTACTTGGGATTTAGTTTTTAGACATATACTCGCACGCATACATACACATATACATTTATATATTATATTATTAACGATGCAATACGTGACAAGTCACGGAATCCACATGTGCGCGCCGTATACCCACAAGAGACCATCGAGCGGTTTTTATCACCCTACCCAGTACCCACTGTAGGTATTCCTTCCGGTTTTGATGCGTCGTGCATTGTCGTTGTAGTCGTCTGTACGATAAAGTGTGTTTGTCGTGGTGTAATGTTGTATATATATTATATATACGGTTAGTGTATCCTCGTATTACGCTAGTATATATAATATATATATATATATATATAGAGGTACAAGCCACTGCTCGTATATCGTCGAAAATCTATCGCCAAAGTGGATTATCCGTCCCCGCTCTGACCCACCGTATATATCAACGCCATAAATATATATATACTACTTGGATTCGCACGGGAAACCCGTACGATGTCCGGAAAGGCTTCCGACGTCGAGGAAATCGTACAAAACCGTTGTTAAATAGACACACGTGCGCGATCGTAAATGCTACATAATATATATTATATATGTAATGCGTGTAGAACGGAATACGGCTTCGGACGAAAAATGTGGGGTGACCTATCGTTCGCGTCTATATGGAAACGCGTTTTGGTGCATTGCAGGTGCCCCCACATATACTATAAAAGCGAGAACATATATATATATATATATATATACACAACGAGTACTGCTGGTCGCGTATATCATATAAAACGAGGCGGGCACATTTTTTGGCTCCGGTTTCTCGTTGCGGAAAAGGATTAATAAAAGCGCTTTTATATATTATACGCACACACGCATAATATTATTCGTTGCACACTGACGTTGCAGGCGATGGATTAGAATGTATGTATTAAATATATATACATATATATTCATTTATATTCGTATGTGCACCGAGTACCGACGGAGGGCAGGGGCATCCAACTGGAAAGTTTTCATTCTATATAATGTATATTATATCGTCTATATAGACGAGTCGAGACTTGACCCCACTACACCCCCGTGTCGCCTCTACTTATCATTTTTTCCCGTCCCTGTTCATATAATAATATTCGCGCGATGCATTGTGCGCTCATAAAATGCAACCGCAGCGATTTTGCGTCATTATATTCCGTCGAGACGTATACAGCCGGTGAATTTGCCAAGAGATTATACGCACTCTCTGCAGCAGTCTCCCTCACCCACGCTATTTCCACAGAATTTTCCACCTACCTGAGTATCCTATACCGTTAGATACCCCCTTTCCCAGCCACCACTTGCCAAAGGAATCGGAGTGTAACACGATACGTCTTATATAATAATAATAATAATAATAATAATAATATGTACATCGCAGTCTAGCGGCACGAACAAAATTTCGCGAGTATATATTATTGAGTCGAGTGCCTGTATAGGAGATAATGAATACACCCTGCAAGTTGCTCCGTTGAATGCCGAGGAGATTCTTCAGAAACGTTATTATCGTATGCAACTATAATATATATAGGTATAAGCACTAGAGATAGACCCTTATATTGGCACGGGCAACCGCCTCCGAGCGCGATCTCGGTAGAGATTGAACACGACTGGTACACAATATAGAAATGATTACGTAATCAGTTTTAGATGTAATATTGTTATAAATTATCATAAACTTACACGCAAATATTTTGCGAGATCGAGCTCTAATATGTCTCTTAGGTAAAATTAAACCATTGTATGGGTGCTCACTAATTATTGATAAGCGGTGGTGATTGCAAATACCGAGGCAAATACATTATTAAATCACTACAGGTTAAACTCAACTAAAGTTGAGATGAAATTTCTTTCTTACATCAGACTTTCAATATACTAAGATTCGGTCTCACTCATATATTTAGCCAGCTGTTTGAAAGTTTAACAATATTATATTGACACGTTTTAATTTGTAATGTACTCGTATTAGGACAAAAACAAATATATATAAGTATTGTTTTGCTAGGTTTTTTTTTTAATTTAGGAAATTTAGAAGTAGAATATGTACCCATACGAGTTTTTTTTGGAAATACATGATTTTAGAATTTGTATTTTCTATTCAATTGTAATTTTAATTGTTAAAGGTAATTATTATATATTTTGGATTATTTTTTGTTTATTTAGAAAATAGAACATTTTTTTTTTCATTTAAGGAGTAATAAAAATGAGGGAAGTCACACTATATTTATTACTTACTGACTGTTTTATAGTTTTAATTGTCAATAATTCTAAACGGTGATAACCATTATGTACACAGCATCTGCATAGAATTGTATCATACATTTTAGTTTTTAATGGTGGCAACACATGCTTTTATAGTTGTTCGGGGTAATTTCAGTATTGTTTATGTTATCACAATGACGATGATAATGTTTCTGAACTTTTCTTTTTGTACAACAGTAAAACTTTATTGGCGAGTTAAAATCAGAACGTATTATACTTGGCGCACTTACAGAACGTGCTTTAGAGTAGCTTGGAAAGTTTACTAAATGAAAATACTTAAGACTTGTATGAGCTGAATCGATTTAAAAAATGTATTTAAAAACTGACTTAACAGAATTAAACGTTTGTTTTTGAGCTACTTATTAAAGTTTTGATATAAACTATTATGTATAAAGTTAAAAAAAATATTTTATATAATTCACATATTATCACATATACCCTATCACTACCTATAATAAGGAATGTTAACAAAAAAAATGTAATGCTTATTATATTTATTAACTGAATAAATTACTTGTCTATTTTTAGCCTTTGTACAAGTACAATGCACATATTATAGGTATTTTATTATATATAAATAGTGTCATAGTACCCAGTCAAACGTGACAAAACCAGTGACAGTTACTCGTTTTTTTTTTTTACCATCGATTAAAAATTATTATTAGACACTAATAAACGGCGTCAAGTAGCTCAAGGTACAATACTTGAATCAATGCGGAAGCATTTCTGGGAATCGTTGAGAAATTAATTGTCAATTACTATGCGACACGTGTCCATGTATAAATCAACATTATATATATAATACTAAAGGTAAGTAATTATTTATTATACGTTCCAATGATTGTACGAAGAAACCATCAATGTTGCGTCGACGGTAAAAATCTAGATTTTATTTAGAATATTTTTTAATCCAACCGATTCCTATAGACACTTGCTAGTACCCTTTATAAATTTAGTAAGTAATAATGACGGATATACATAAAATACATTACGCAATATAATGTTCCATATTAAAAGCGCCGCGAAACGAAACTGAACATAACGGTGTCGTGTGCCGAATTGCCTATGGGCTATAATATATACTCGGTTATTGCGACGTGCATCATAACACGAACTGAAAATATCGCTATTTATATCTATTGTAGTAGGTTAACTCTAAAATATATATTATATTAAATATAAGACACTCAACACGATTTACGTTTCATTCGTCTAAATATATATATACTACATATGTCGTGAGTACCATGACGTTTTGCGGTACCGATTTTAACTATATACAAGCTATAGTGGTGAGGCCTGAGGGGTGTGGTAGGAAACGAGGGATGGTTACACTGAACGATATATAATATATATATATACCTACATTTATTACGTATTATAATATATTATGCACTTTATATATACTACCCCGTCACCATAAAAAGGGGAAAGGATAGGCTATATATTGCAGACAGAGCCCACTATTGTATAATATACGCGTACACATATAATATATATTGAACGGAGTGGATCGGTGTTATTTCCTGTCCGAAACAACAACTACCGAAAGCGCAAACGGCGTATATTATATCATATTATAATAAATATTATATACGTATACAGTCATTGCACACGGTCTCAGGAAACATAACCGTGTATGTTGTTAATTTACCACACATGGTTACCGATTTTTAATGATAGCGATGGGGTGGGGTTCGACGACGGCAGACACGTGGATGAGGTGGCTCTATTTTTCGGCGACGTTCGTCGAAAGACTTTATTAGTTATACCTATACACACATTTACGTCCGCGGTCTACGGCGTGCGTACCGGTCGTTTTGTAAAAATAGAACTCTTATGTTTACGACGAAACCCACGGCAATGGCAGGCTATAAAAAAAAAATAAATAATAATAATAAAAACGCTAAGCGGTGCTCGTGCTTATAATATTATGTATATCATTGTATTCACGAACGACGACTGTATAGTCGTGGGGGCCGCGAAAGTGGAAAATACCGTCGACGGGCAGTGATGTATAAAAGCCATCATCGCCGCAAGTGCATTGATCTCGATTTTATTTCAGTTCCCCGGTATAATAACATATATACCAAGACATTATATTATTATATTATATTACACCGAAATTAAAAAATTTGAATCGTCAAATATATGTTTTATTTTGTACCCTTTTGGCCCATTTTACCTTCCAGGAGTTATGGTCATTGAGTTCAGTTGAAGCACAATCACGCGAATGCATGAATCAATGAGCGGCGGGTGCAGATTTCGTACGAATCAAAAAGAAAAACGTTCAGGTCTACGAGGTACGTATCACGCACGGACTTAACACCGCCTGCAACTATTATTGATTTCACTCGATCTCGGTAGTTCGAAATATGTGCAGTTTGCATATAATACGAGATTTATTTGAAAACGCCTTTCTGCTGGTAGCTATATAATATATATTATTTACGCGCAGTGGAACCAAAATGACCCACCTCCGTCCTTTGACTGTGCCCGAGGAAGGGTTTAACGTGCCCGCGGATTAACCAGAGTTTAACGTCACGCTCTCGCGATTCTGGCCGTCGAAATCAAATAACACTTGACCCCCTGGGTGCTAGCGATGGTGCAGTGCGCGCAGCGGTGCAGGCGTATCCGTTTAACGCGCGGTAGCGAATGCATTTGGCGGGTGTAATAAATCTACAGCGGGTTAAAAGTTGCAAATTGATTAACGGCCCGACGGACGGCCTCGGCCCGCGGATGTACATTGTATACACGTGTGTGTATATATATACATACATTAATTTATGTAATATACGTATATTGTCAGTCGTCTGCTGGAATGCACGAACCACCACTTCGACAACCACCCCACCCCCTTCCCATTCGACGTCGTTCCAGCGAGACATAAATTCTGTGCAGGGGGTTCACACACTCAACTGCACCATTTATATTAACGATAATATGAAATACGAGTACAGATACACCATATAGGTACATATTAACCATAAACTTGGTGTACCTATGTAGCGTTTTCAAAAAACGAATATTATAATTTTTGTGACCGGCGATAACAAAAAATGCAGAGTTATATTTATGTACAGCAGATGAATTATCATTATTATAATGTCTGTAGACATTATAGTCGGTGTGAAACTCTGTTAAGTATATTAAATAATTAAACTGTATTAAACTATTAAAGAATGTGAAAGCAAAATGTTCATAACAATAATGTGTAGGTATTCATAAAGATTTTAAGCATAGCTTCATGACCTTTATTCTAGCCTTGCGATTTTAAAAATATATTAATAACAGGCATTATCGTAGGTGCAAAAAGATTCCACGTTTTTNNTTTTGAAGAAATTCAAGAATATTTCTCTTATTGTATACCTACTTATACATTTTTACGTCATGTATTTGATAAGTTTTTTGTGAGAGCTCGCTCCCCTAAACCGACAGGGTTCAAGCTATAGGCATTAATAATATAATTAATAAAAAGTGTATACATCAATTTCGTATAACAAGCCACAGTTATGAATTAGGTATTACATTGATCCAATTTTATTTTTATATACAAATTTAACTAGATAACGACCGTCATGACTATAAATATTTTGTAAAACTTATAATTTGTTTATAATCTATGATGGGTAATCATAATATCCGCTATGAATTATATAC
>PVMI01082290.1:2605-14411 GCA_008528875.1 Aulacorthum solani
AATTTGTCTAAGTACCGTTATACTCATGCATAACAACTACGACGTGTGTACATTAATGTAATTTTTGAACACGATATGCACAATGTATTTGCTTAGTTTTTTATGTTTAATATGGTAAATAATAATATCTAAATAGATTAGTATGATAAATAAGATTAAAATTATTTAAACGAAAAATGCTCTTTAAGAAAACATTTTTTATATTTTTGTCTTATTTAAATCAAAGTTTTTATATGTTACTATATTTGAATTAAAAAGGTAAAATAGATTTTTTTATTTTAATAATCATATAATGAGGTATAAAAAGCATAATTAAATTTTAATTAAACACTTTGAAGAGTCTTAATAAACTTTAATGTTTAGTATTTTTTTTTTTTAATCTTATTAGATAAAATGTATTTTTTTTTTACATGGCTTCAAAAAATCATAAAACTGTATTATCCTATACTAAAATTACTTTAGAGTGTAAAATGTTTGGACGTTTACTTTATGGATCTCAAAGTAATGTAGTTTCTTAAAACTATAACTGTTATATTATTTTACTTATATTCTGTACCCAATATTACTAAGATCATACTATTCGTTTTAAACTCTTTGTCGCACTGTATGCAATATTGTAGAGTATTTATTTTAAATATATGTTACACCAGACAAACCATGAAAAACAATAATAAACTATAGTTATAACTATTATAACGTTTAACCTAAACTATACACCACAATATTACAGATGAGGTGCTTGTTCGCCGATTTTGTTTCGTGATTTGCGTACAAGAATAACACTGATATTTATGTAAATCTGTAAATTATAACTTATTTACATATTTGTTTTTATTGAGCTCATAATGAATATCAAATCTTTAAGGTTTAAATGGTTATGGTCACGTTTGTATGCGTCACAATCTTCAAAAACAACGGTTGGTACTCATTTAAATAACAATAGATTCATTAACTACACTGTGTGGTCTTAGTGGACTTAAGTTGCAAATATATAAATTATTTATGGACTTACGGTATTTAATCTTTGGTTGTTCTTTCATTGATTTTCATTGCTCAGCACATTTTGAATGGGAAATAATACCTAATTTATTATAATATAAAAGCGTTGCGTGCCACCACCGGAATAGTTCGTTATGGATGTGTTTTGTTTTGTATCTATTTCTGTTTAATTAAATAAATAGTCATATACTTCGGACAGTATATAGGTAGCGACAGACCGGATATTGAACACTTGTCTCACTTCACTCACCTCTACGATGAGAAAGAACAGTGTCTTAACATATAAAATGTTTTCGAAATATAGTGTACAAATAACCACAAAGTTGAAAAAAATATAAAACTAAGTAAAACCAACTAATTGTTTTAGGTGTTGATAAAATTATAAGTTCCTTTGAATCAAAAATACAATACATAAGTAGTACATTTTATAGCACACACAATTATATGATTAAATTATAATACTACCTATATATTCACATGGTAAATATATGGTATTTGGGACTAGGGTGGTTCATTTTTTAAATGATTTAGGAATTAATTAAAAACTAACCTCGAGAATTATTAATAATTTCAATTTTATTTGTAGTTTGGTCAACAAAATAAATAACCACAATATTGTTTGTATTTTATATTTTTATAATATCCAGCTGAGCCCCATATTTGTGAAAACGGTAATCAACTTTAGCTTTGCAAATGTCAATCTATAATTTTATTTTTTAATATTTTTTAAAATAATGATATTACGTATAAATCCAATTTAATCAGGATGATTATACATCGATTATAATTATTTACAGGTTTAATAAGAGGAGTAGAGAATGCTAATCTAAAAATAGATAACATAGTCTTGTACCTGTCCTCGGTAGTCTAAACTTCAATTAATTATATTTAATAAACCGTTATCTAAATTTACATTAGATTTATGTAAATCATTATGTTTAGAAAATCAACCATTTAGAAGATTTTGAATAAAAAAATATATAATTTTTATTCTTGTTTGATTAAAACCTTATAAATATTTTCACCAAGTATAGGTAACCCGGTTGAGAACTTAAACTCTAAAAAAACAATAATAGTCTACCTACTAGGGATATATTTTTATTATAGTATTATGTACAATGAATGTAAACTATTATTAGATACGAACAATATTAGTAATATAAGATGAAACAAATAAAAATCAACACATTTGAGTGTCGATATGCAAAACGCATAATAATAGTATAATAAATAACATCAAAAAAAGACATCCAGTAGGGTAGTGTAGTAATGAACAGCTCGGCCGCTACCGTACTATATATTTTTCATAATTTGGACAGTGGTCATGGTGTAAACAGTTTAACTTTTTTTTCTTTAATAAAAATGAAACTTTAATTATCAATATATAAATAAATTAGTATAAAGAATGGGCTGGATTCAAACGAACTCCCGCTCAATTAGGGTCTTATAATTTATTGTTTGATGCGAATACTTATTACTGTGACAACGGACGAAGTCAACAACAGGTGCACATTTACAACACTCAACAGATAGTCAAACGGGTAACGGTTTATACAATTTACAAGGAAAACGATCGCTAAAAGCATTATCCGGTCGTGTTTAGCATACGACATCGACTGAATATCCGATCGCCAATAAATTATTTATATCACGTAAAACATTGAAACGGCCAGAGTGGCGAAAAGTTTTCTCCTTCTTCCCAGTGTAGTTGACTGTAACAAATTATCATTCCCATATAATCACCAGTTCCCGGTAAATTTGTAACCACCCATAATTCGAATCGTGTGACCTAACCCGATTTATTTTTATTTGTTTTTTTTGTACAGGCTTTTCGAAGAACACCAAGAACTTCTTCAACTATTCACCAAATTTGGCGAACTGAAAACCAGGGACGCACAGGCCAACAGTATGGAGCTAGCCGAACATGCTAACAAAGTGATGACCACACTAGATGAAGGCATTAAAGAGCTGGACGACCTTGACAACTTCTTCCAGTACCTAACCCAAGTGGGCGCCACGCACAAGACCATACCAGGCTTCAATCCGGACTATTTTTGGGTAATGACAATATTAAATGTTATGTCTTACCTTTAGATAATGTATAATATGATATAAATATGCAATATAATATTTACAAATTACAACAAAAAATGTATTCTAGGATGCACTCATATTATAGGCTATGTTAGATCAGGTAACCTGACCTAATCTTATATTATTATTTTAGTCATCATTTACTTCAAATTTGAAATATTATATCAATACGAATTTATTGAAAATTAACTTGATAGGTATAATTAAATTTATGATTTAATAAAATATTCACTTGATAAAATCTGCTATAAAAACTTTCTACTAATACTAAAAATTGACATTAATAATAAAAAATAAATCCCCATCAATAGTTATTTTTATGAAGTGAAAAAATTTGATTTATTTCATGACATTTAATATTATGCATAGTTTTTACTTCAATTTATGTTTCAAGTGAATTTAAAAGTGGTAAAAGTGTGTATAATTTATTGACTATTATAGTAATGAAAAACTCATTTACAATAAAGGTACATCTTGTTATACATTTTAGAAATATTCGATTTTAATGTAATTACTTCTGGAATTTTTCCTAGATATCATTATTTATTATGAATTATGACCTAAAGTATTTATAAAACTCAGACAACTTAAATACTAAAACTGTCTCAACTCAGTTGCTATTTCTATAACTACTACACTAATATAAGCACATCACAATATGCAAATTAATATTAATGATAACAGCCTGCATAATTGTTTTTAGTATGCTCAATAACTTTAAATTTTAAACGAAATTAAATTTGATTTATTGTAATTTGAATAATAATTTTGTTGTAATAATTAAGATTTTTTTTTTGCCCCAAGTAATAAGAATTGAAAAATTATATGTCCCATCCCCATTATTGTGTGAGATTATGACAGCAGACAAAAAAACATACTAATTATTCGTATATTTAACAAACAAATTCAGATTATTAAACCATAAAAATAAACATTTTAAAAACTGTATATGTTTCTAATAGGCAGTACTTAAACTCTATAAGATTGCTATCAAAATATTGAGAAACATATTATAAAAAACTAAAAACACTGTAGGTATCATAGTTACTCAACACATTACAAATTGAAGTATTATTTCGGATTTTAGATAGGGAGTAAGGGAAGTATTTGATTTAAGAATAATGTATTTTTTTTTACCACTAAACACTCTTTAAAGGCAATAGTATTCACGGATCACGCGTCATGTATTTTATACTTAATCATAAAAATATACATACATAATATATATTATTATACCTGTTACTATTATTAAAATTCATACAATTCCCATAGCTTTTCTTTTAATTTTTTTTTCCAATATTTATTTTGAGGATCACAACTGTTTCAAATTCAATATAAAAATTTTTCAAAATACCTACCAAAGTCTATACACTTTAATTTATCATATATCTACCCATGAGAGACTAACATAATAAACAGGTACCATATCTAGCACCTTAATAAATCTATCATTTTATTCTTAATTCTTCTATTATTGGATTTAATATAAAAAAAAATGTTTTATTACATTTCTGTTTTACATATTATTTATTAAAATGTTTATCTATAAAACTCAGTGAATAAGCTGCTCATTTTTTCATTCAAATTTAAGTTCACTTTTTAGCAACTTAAGACGTAAACTTTTTATTTAACTTTGAAAATGTCTAAGTTTATTACTGCGTATTATAATATTTTAATAACAAAGAACTTTTGATCATTTTCAACCCCAACTATGTTGATGAAATTCTAAATACTTTCGAGTATTTGTTATTTGTATTAGTTCAAGCAAGAAGAAGTGAACAACGTTTTAAAATATTTCCCAAAAAAGTAACTCTTGACTAAGAAAAATATAAACATACCTACACATTTCAAGTAGTTGATTTCACTTTACATAGCACTACGATAACATAAAATCACAAATTAACAGTATGAAGTGCCAAAAGCAATTGTTTATCCAAAAATAAGAGGCACTAAAGACTATAATGGCACTCTAGCACAGTAATTTTTCCAAATACATTAGTGACTCTCATTAAGTACATAGTTTTTTTTATTGACAAATTATTTTCTGATTATTATTTAATACTGAGAATAATGTACAATAAGTAATTTTGAATTTTGATTACTTACATGTAAATATATGAAGGGAATATGGAATATGAGAACGGGAGAGCACTTGGTAGTGCCACCCAACAATTAGTAATTATCTATGGGGCATGTCCGTTTTGGACATCTCTGAAAGTTATTGTGCATTGTTCTGAAATATAGTAGATTAGTATTATAGCGGGGTATTTTATGCTAAGTAACTTTAAATGAGATGATAGGTATTAGGATTTGGCCAGTTGAGTTAGAGTTAGTATTTTTAAGTCATTGTAAAGATTATGATTCTCGATGAACCAATAGAGACGGGCACTATAATATTATGACGATGACATATTGACTGAAATTCCTGAATTGTTCTTAGGCCGGAAGGTGTAACTGATGTTTGAATGACATGAGGCCACATTGGTTAAATTATAGGGACCTAAATATTTGCATATTTCATAATCAATTTTACCTTCAAAATCGATACAATTGACTGAAAAGACATATGTCTGTATATTATTTTGATGAAAAAAATTGATGACAACTTTTATCTAACCAACGAACGAACGACAGAAGATTGAATCGAAATCGTTCATCAACAAATCACATAACACACGGCTGGAGTGAGACCGGAAACGGTGAAGTGATAATAAATCGCTACGAGATAGGCCACATCTGTCACACCTATTTGCATTTAATGAAATGAGAAGAACTCCAAGCTTGCAGAATGTATACGCCATCATCTGCTGAGAAATAAATAACTCTTACCATTAAACATACCCTACTCCCTTATATTAAACAATTTAAACATCTGTGACTTGCTTGCTAATAGAGATATCGTGAGTAATTGATTCCGTCCATAGCTAATCGAAAAAATCTTCTAAATCTTCTTCTAAATTATTATAGAACTTGTTATCCATACTTGTTAATTGTTAAGTATTTAATTGATTAAATAAATATTTTATTTTTAAATTTTATTTTAAATTTCGATAAAAAAAAATACATTACAAATTCTGTATGGAGATTTGATTGTTGACCTTTATCTCTACTAAATTAAATTTAAAAACATTAAACTATAGTGAAATATTATTATCATATCAAAAGATGCCTAGAAAAATTCTGGTCTTGAATAGGTTTTTATAGACAAGTGTTTAAAAATAGGTAGGTATTTGGGAAAAATATTTTTCAAATACATACATATGTATAATATATTTAATATTATGTGAACTTAAGTATTTAACTACAAATTTGTTTACATTTTAAACACATTTCATAATTTTTATTAAGAAGTATGGTAGATATGGATAATGAAAAAATTATTGGCTATCCTTAATCGTATTATATCACATTTAAATTAATAAAACAAAAAATTTCATAAAGTTCGACTTTTCGTTTATAAATCTACGATGTGAGCTGAATTGAAATATAAAATAGATGCACGACAAATAATAATAATACAACTAGTGTATAAGACATTCTCTCTAAAATCAATAGATCATAATTATTATTCAGATACTAATATACCATTATACTATTTGTATACAACTTTTGGAAACTCGTTACGAATTGCATTATTCCGTTATAATATTATTGTTTCCTTTTTTGTTGTATATTAAAAATCATATTTTTATGACGGGTCATTGAATAATTTTTAACTCCCATTAAAAATACTACAACGCTATTTATCATTCAATTTACATTTTGCATAAGGTTAGTTTCAGAGAAGAGTGAGCTAATATTTGTCTAGTTAAATGGTAGGTACACGAAATAACCCTAAATACTCATTCAGTCATGGTTCAGCGAGATAGGTATGTAAATTATTTCGGGTCCACTATATTATCAGACACTGGCAGAGTTAAAAATGACTTCATTAAACAATTATTATACTTACACGTATACGGAATAATACAACAAAAGTTCATAAATCATTTAGATACATTATTTTTAATGTATATTGTTTTCAGGCAATCAGGTAATACAATTAGAATAAATATCGATAAAATATACCTATCGAGTATCATCTGTTATAATTTAAGATTCCAAGTGAAATGATTTCCACGATCACGGAGTTTTTATTATCTTTTCTTATGAACACTTTTTCGAGTTTGAAGTTTCAATGGCTTTCTTTTATACGTAAACAGAAAATCTTATCTAGATGGTCCTTTAAAGAGGTAATTTTCCGATTTTCTCCGTCATTACTCTAAGCGTAAATTAAAACCATCGCTGACAACCAATATGAGGATTTAGCAGTTTAGGGGTTGTAATCTTCCTCTGAACGTTTTTTTTTTAATTAGAATAAATTATCAATTTTTGGGCTATCCAACACAATGATATGTGGACGATTGTTCAATTATTATATCTCCATAACAGTGTGTTGTATATATTTTGATGTGATGTGACTATGGAAGTATAAAGTGTAGATATTATGGCACTATCCACAGCCACGAACATAACTAGTGGATGTAACTAATCACTTTTCGGCTGAAAGATAACGAATTGAAAAAAATATTAAAAAATTACGAAGGTGGCACAACCACATTTCTCATATCTGTATATTCGTAATCCAGCGATATTATATCTTGCATAACTAATAAATACTATTTATTATAAATTTCAATCTTCTTAAGTTATTTTTTTTATGACAATAAAATTAACGACATTTATATTATGTTTAGCAATGTGTATGTGAAATCTGAGGTTAACCAATTTTCTTTTTTCTTTTCTAGATAACTTAGTTAAGTTTTCTTTAATTTATTAATTTCAAAGGTAATACTATACTAGGTAATACTTAGGTATCTGTTCATCATTAATCTAATTTATCTAATGTATTTTAACTTTCAATTAGTTAGTATAGATTAAAAATAGTATTTAAAATAATAAAAAAATACTTACTTTTGTAAAAAGTTAGTATAAATAAACTTAATAAAAATTTTAAATTTAACATTTTAAAACAAGTAATGAAAATTATTTATAGCTCAAGTTCAAATTATAAAGCTCAAAATAGATAAATTATTAACTTGGGTTATCCATTTAATATCTTTATGTAAAACTAACTATCCCCCCCAGCTTTACACTAGCTAATGTTTTGTTTTTTTCATAAATATATTTGTAAGAAAATGTAAATCAAGTATGATCTACTATTAATAGCTACCTAAAAGAGTTTCAAAAATAAGATAAAGACATATTTCAAGTCTCAAAGAATCTATTAGTATAACTGTTATTTAAAACGGTATAGAACCAACATCCATTGTTTAACCCAACATCGTTCTTGAAAAATATAAAATATAGCACTGCTTAGGTTTATCTTTATACATGCAATTTCCTGATAACTCCAAGCACAATTTGAAATTTTCACAAAATCGGCTAAGTAGTTTTTGAGTACCTATATAAGCTACAAACTTACATTTAACTTCATAATTGTTTTAAGATATAATTTCTTTATTCGAAACCGTGAACGTGACAATTTAATACATACTTTAACCTCATCTGCCCGAGTAACTACCTAATACTAATACTAATTTCTCTTACTGTTCTTGAAGTATTATAATCTGTAGGCTGTAACCTATAGCAACCATATGTAAACAAAAATGTCCATCCTATATCTCAAAATCCTTTCTCAAATGTACAATAAAAAAAATTAATGGCTACTTACCTAGATAACAACAACCTTATCTTATGAGTTCGACCAAATCACACACGTTTATCCTAATTTTATCAAAATCGGTCGAGTAGTTTTGAAATACATCACGGACNNCACAATTTATATACATACATAAATTAAAGTGTTACGTACTTACATTAAAAGGATCTGTTTAAGGAAATATTAAAAATAAGTTTATTTAGTAACACAAAATGGTCTTAGTATAGGTACGTTATATATTTTACTATAATTTTTTATTATTTTTATTTTCTTTCAGTAACCAAAATTAATATGAAAATTAATAAGTAGCCTACTTAAAATACCAGGGTTTCCAATACATCAATATTCAGCAAGATAGGCGAATACGACACTTTTAGTGCACTTATTCATCTAATTGAACATTGATTATTAATGATTACATACGTAACTCAAAACGAAAATAACTAAATAAGTGAAGACAGTAAGGCCAATGCATTTGTAGTTTTATTTAAAATCGATGATAATAATAATATTAGTCACAACCAAACTAGAGTAATTATTCACCAGATACAACAGGTAGGTATAGGTAACTATTAAAGTAGACGATTTGTCACCTAAAATATATTTTGTTATTACTAACTCGAAACGGCTGGGTTTGATGAATTTGTTCGGGTAACGGAATAATAGCAATAATATAATGGCAATCGTTTTTGGGGCACACATCAGTAGTTCCATTGTTTTTGGTTCTTCGACATCGCAGAACAATTAACTGCACCCTGTGATTTGTTGATGCAATTAGGTACAATATGTTCGATAGAATTATGGGTAAAACCATTAGTTTTAACAGTTTCATACACCATACAAATTGATTTCGTCGTCTGGTTAATTATTCAATATACATTATAAATAAATCATGGATTGGAACTAACTACTACAGAGTATTCAGTTTTGAGAATTTATAAAAACATCAACTAATTTAAATTGGTAATTTTTGTTTTTTTTTTTACTCACCTGATTCATCATTTTTAAAATTGTGGTTTTATTATAATAATTTAGTATTAAACGATTTTAATTTAAAATAATTTTAGGTTTCAATGTAACTTGTAAGTGAGAATAGCGTATGTTAGGTGTTGATCGTCTGAATATGAAATTTGGATTGATTCTAGGTAGTCATTTTGGTTATACCATTAATTATTATGTTTAATTAATGATGGTAAATTGTACATTGGTTAAATATTTCATAATTATGCAATTTGAAACTTACAGATAAATAAAATAAGTATTATAATTTATAACACACAGAGCGAATCTTTTAAATAATAACATTTTACACTCATAAATCACTTTACAATATAATCAGTAAAATAAAATCTCCGTTTAAACACTTAAAATTGAGTTATTACCTCAACATTTGATTATACGTGAATATATTTTTGATATGAATACTAACAAAACTAATTAATGTGAACTGATTTGAAACTTTCAGTGGTGCAAATGATTTTATTTTTACCCAGAGCAAACCTAGAAATTTACCAGCCATCACCCTCCAACCATCATTAATCATTATGCATTTTATGAGTTAATCAGTATAATATTTCATTTACAAGATAATTATTAATTATATGACCTTTGACAGTTACCATGATCCACCATATAAATACACACACGCCTACCACAAAATAAATTTTTTTTAGTGGTTGAGAAGTGCCTCTCTGCACATAGCCATTTACACCACTGTTTGCAATACCCTTGTAGTAGACGGAGACAACAAATAAGGCTGTCGCATCATCATAATATACGACTGTTAAAATATCATTCTACATAACCAATCGCACAATAATAGGTACATATCAGAAACAAATTATAAACTTTGAAAAATTATTTAATTTTCGTATAAACTCTGATAACTAAATTTACCTATAAATTGCTTTCGATTGTTCCGATTGTTCCGACTGTAATATTAATAAAATTTAGCGGTCATAAGGGAATTGAACAGACATTTCATGAATATGTTTAATGTTTATAACAAATTTCGTATACGAAATTTCCGATAACTCATGTATGTAATAAACTGAAGTAAATCTGATTCATAACTCTGACACAAAAAATAATAATATATTGACACGCAATCACTGATGCTGAGCCTTAGTTGATAACGTCTGACGTATGATTGATGCCCAAAAATAACAGACCGAAGAAAAACTAGATAATAATCACGTTTTGAGGCATTTTTAACCATCAAAACTGAATTTACAAACATTTATTGGAAATAAAAAACATTCACTGATATTAGATTTTCCTGATACTATCATTGTACGATTATAACATTTATATTTTTTTGAAATATATTTTGCGAAGGTTTATAAAATAACCTTATAATTAGGTATAGGTATAATAAAATGGTATAAAATGGTTATGGGTTGTTCTAGGGTGAACCTAACATGCAACCTAACTGTGCATTTCTTATTGAGTAGAACACTGGATTGGATGTGTTAAATTTAAATTTAGTGATAAATAATCACATATGATAAACTATTTTGAGATGAGATGATGACGTGACAGTCTCCATAGGTATATTTGTAATTTAATTATGTTACTATAAATACTAAAAGTAATTTATTTTGCTATCAACAATACAGTATGTTAAACCAATTTGGCTGAAAAAATAGTATACGTTATATATTAATGATTATATTATAATATAATGAAGATACAGGGTGATTTACCAAACATACTAACCCCCAATTTTTTCATCAAAAAATATATTTATTTGTTATTAGTTCCGAATGTACAGTAGAATGATGTGTAGGTGTAATTGGTTAGTGGCATAAATAGCTTAAAATTAGTTTTAATGTTTCGGAAAAATAATTGTGCACAAAAGAAGGTCCGTACGCCAGCACTGCCACTTTCGAATTTTTAAACCAAACCTTGACAGTATTATGTACTTTATTTTGTTCAATTTTGTACAACCAAAATAAAATTTTGTACACCTCCCCCCCCAAACACTGATAATTTAAGAATACTATTATGAAT